>JAUTYZ010677739.1:0-14123 GCA_032273725.1 Panulirus interruptus | reverse complement strand
TTTCATACACTCTTCCAAACTCAGACACCAGCTTCTGCAGTTTCTCACTCGAATTTGCCGCCAGCGATGTGTCTTCAGCAAACAATAACTAACTCACCTTTCATGCACCCGACCCCTGCTAAATCATTCACAATGGCTTCACCACCTTAACCCTCAAGCTCAGCCTCTGCAACCATTAAGACTACTGGGGAACCATGGAACTCCTAATGAGATACATATCTCAAACTAAAGGAACATGTCTCTCAAATTACCCTTGTGGAAATCTGGAGGGAGTTATATATCCTTATTGTCTGCTTGTTCGTTCCCTCCTTGTCTCTACCCAGTCTCCCTCCTCCTCGGAACTTCCCCCTTCCCATCTAATTTGTTTCATCTTTTTATGCCTCCCCCTCCTACTCTGTCTCCCTCCCTCTGCCTCTCCTTTCCCTCTATCCATTCCTGTCTTTTCCCTCGGTTAAGTTCTTCCCAGCATCACTAACCAGCGGGCCTTTCATTAGTACACCAAACGCCGTGCTGTGGCTGAGTCTGTACAAGAATATCCTGGAACTGCTGGTGCTTTATCACATTTATGTCATTTTTATTGTGTTCAAGCCATAGTTAGGAAATCATCTTGAGGTCTCTAATCCGGCCAGTACACCGCTGACCCCAAAGTCAGCGATGATTTGAGGGAGAATTCTTTTATCACTTGTTTGAGTAGAAAACGTCCCTTCCTCTCCTCGTGCACGTAATCCAAACCTGGGAATCCTTTCGGTTCCAAGAGATTGCAATCATCGTAATGGAGAAAGGCAGCCAGTAGGGCAGTTCCCTTTACAATAGTGTTTTGAAAGAGCAGGGGTGAGATAAGGGAGCGTGCGTGTTTGCAGAACTTCCTTAGTCTTCATACATCAAAGATACGGAGAGTTCGGCAAGGGACTATCGTGTACACAGAGAGCTCCACCCTCCCTACCCTGCACACAAAATGTCATTTGCCACTCAGGAGTGACCTGACGATCGCTAAATGGCTTTACTCTTTTACTAGCGGTTTCCATACGGGGTTTCCGTTTTAGCAAACTCTTCTTCTTCCGACGTAATACACGTCTTCGTCAAAAGAGACACTCATGTTACGGAGGCCTATGATGTCCACAGCTTGTGTCTAGCATGGGTTACCTGTTTTAAGGTTTGCAGAGTTCGTCCTTTGTACAGCATTCGCCCAGACCGTGGGTGTCCGACGCTTCCAGACAACAGAAGATGGAAAAAATGAAGAGAAAATATTACCATAAGTACTTTCAGATTTCACCCATGAATATCGTCAGCGTAAATCATCTGAAAGTGTGCGTCATGGAGACAACTTTCTGTAAAATTTTAGTCTTGTGATTATCGCGCTTGGTCGTTTTCTCTCATCCGATATTCATAGCGCAAAGGAACGCGGTGCAGGCAGTGAATAAGTGATTAAGATCATGAGCTCAACCGTGGAGCAGCACCAGAGATCATCTGTCTAGAGTTTGGCAAATGAGTTATGCACTTTGTTCGTTGCCGTAACAGTGATGCGGGAGTTATAATGTCTGCTACTAATTAATATAGAGAATTAATGGCAAGCACAGTACTGTATTAGGGGTAATATAATTCTTTGTTGTCTGGAGCACTTCCTGTGAGAAAGACACACTAGTTGATACACATCAGTCTTTTCAAAACGAGTAGACGTGATGGAGTCTGTAGACTGTACATATAGTGTAGCCCAAGCACGTCGTAGGCATGATACAAAATCAGAACCCGAAAATCACAAGTACTCCCAAGTTAGGATCTTTTGGAAACACCTCCTCTGTCCGTATCTGTTGCCATAGCCAACAAGACAAGAAACATGGAAAGATAACACAGCTAGAAAAAAAACTAGAAAGGTGTTCCATGGCACACTTGCGTCGTCCACAGTACACTGCGTCGCCTAGAGTTAAGCAGAGCTTTTGAGAGTGAAATGAAAATTAGTGGAAATATTGTTTGGAAAATTTTAGAAACATCTGTATTAAGTACCTTGTCCAAAGATGAAATCTTCTTAAGGCCATTAGCAAGGTTGAGTTTCTGGTTAAACCTTCAAAAGCGACATGAAATGCAAACAAAAAGTTGTAGGACATATTGAATTCTTTTTGTGTTGAGAGACGTGTGTATAAAGTTTCATGGCCACTGGTTGAATTGAAGTTATGAGGGAGGTAAAGCTACTCATTAAACCTTTTCACAGGGGACATAGCTCAGACAAAGTCCAAACTAGAGATATAGACCCCATGCCCTTCAGTTCTTTATAAGCTAGGAAAGTATTGGATAAAATTTGAAGAGAATCCGATTTAGTGTTTGCAAGTTATGACGAGGGATAATATGAAGGTCAGAGTGCGACTCCTGACACAGATCGTAGGACGACGGAAGGACTGATGACGAACACGGACAGAGCGAACACTAAAGTGTCTCTCATGCTACGTAGACCACACAAAAAGAAGAATAAATAATGCAAATGTGATCTGCCTCCTGCTGATGTTTTAATGGAAAAAAATACATGTAGTAGTGCTCTGGACCTTCGCTTTTCCATAATATTGATTTAACTTTGGGAGGTGTTTCTGAGAAGAACCATTAACACCGCTCTTGAAAAAGACCGCACCAGCGATCAGAGAGTAAAGCCAAACACCTTCCCACACTGTCCTTATACCCCTGGGGATGGTCTTACTGGCCCTAGTTTTTAGAGAAACTCGACATACATAATGGCTCATACATATCGTAGTAATGCACAATTGCACATGGCCTAAACATATTTAGCAAACCTACTGAAACAGGGTGTTGTATACAATATACTGTATAGTATACTGCACCATAACTGTTCGTTGTCTGACTTGGTCTGCCCCCGGGGTCTCTTTGGCTGCTCCCAAGATACGGGTTGTGTTCTCCCAGCCTCCCGTTTGGACATTTTGTTAACATAGTACCTCTACCACATGTTTGGTTCCACCTCTCCCACATGGGTTCGCACCACCTCTGCCATATGGGTTCGTTCTATCTATCCCACATGGGTTCGTATCACCTCTCCCACATTAGTTCGTTCCACCTCTCCTACATGAGTTCGTTCCACCTCAACCACACGGGTTCGTACCACTTCTACATGAGTTCGTACCACCTGTACCACATGAGTAAGTTCCATATAGCCCACATGGGTTCGTTCCCGCAAAGTACTAATGTTGAGTGTCAAGTAGAGCTCCTACTTTAATGCTTAAGTAGGTTTTAATCAACCGTTGCTGTGTCTGTCAGACGACCGCCACATCACCGGCAACAGTGGTTGCTAGTAGACATGTGTATGTACTCCTGGAAAGCGAAGTATTATTCCTATGTTCCAATCTGTGATTACAGAACTATCCACGAATTTGAAGTGATCTGGTGAGAAATAGTACAGATACCCCTCTTTGGCTTCATTTGTCCCAACGGGAGGAGAAGAGATATGGAAATATGAAAGTATGGTAAGGAAATGAAAGATAAAACGATATCGCTGGAAATGGGTGGCTGTTATAAGAACATTATTCCCTTAAGCTAATGGTGAAGTGGACTCCCTCTTTAACAGCCCCATAAATCTAACAACAAAATACCCCAATACGAGAAAATCATGAGAATCTAATTGTAAAAAAGAATGTATTCCAGTCATACATATTCATGAGATGGAAACGAATCAAATAGTAATGCTTAAACCACATAAGTTTAATTAAAGATAAATATATGTATTAATGGTACTCAGACAAGGAAACTCACTTCGTTTTAAGTGTTCGTTAACATTATGGTAATGAAAGATCAGTAATTTTTCCATACCTAGAATATTTTATAGGTCCACCTTAGCCAGAGATGGACCAGACAAACTTTGATAATCTAAAGTTCAGTGTCACAACGGAGTAACGGCTTTAGAAAACGATGTACGGGGTGGTCTACGCGATGGTGAGATAGAGGCGGCCTGTGTAGAAAACGGGCGTTAAGCACTCTCATCCATGGACCCATCTGGAGTTGAACCACTTCCCTCGCTGGAACTGGTGCATTGGTTAAGGAGAGCAAGCATGAAGCACGTACGTCCCATACTATAAAGCCAACCACATCTTCCTGAATGGTAATGGTCCCTTGCAATGGTGTTGGGGAAACAGCAAGAGGATGCAACGTTGACAGAGGTGGAGTGGACAGTCAGAGACGCGTCCCCTACCCTGTTGCTGAACAACCTGCTCGAAGAGCTGTGGATCTTACCTTTGTCCTCCCGGGTAACGATGAAACGCAACGAATACGTTGCTACTTAAATACCATTTCTGATAGAGAGAGACACAGGGTGCGGTAGCGGTTCATGCTTACAGATACCTTCAGCTTGATCAGTGAAGGATGCTGTCAGCATCATACACATGTCGCCGTGAGACTTTCACATGATTGCATGATGGGCAGAACATCACGTCAGCCCACTCAGTGGTTGAATCGGTCATCCCAGCTCCGTATGTCTACGACCATGGAACGATCCTGTGAAAAAGGCAATGGAACAAAAAAAAGGTACTGGGTGATCACCTTTGCACTGAGAAATAGGTCAGTATCAGGAAGTGGACGAGGGAATAAAGCACGTAAGTTACAACCCAAGGACATGATATGGCCACACTGAAATACAGCACACCTGGAACATCCCACCGCTGCCACCAGTGTGGTAATCTAAGATGTTCAGAAACTTAGTCATGAAAAAGAACACCCGAACTCCAACTCACATAAAAAAAAAATTGTTGCCACCACCAGACATTTTTTTCGGTAAAGTTCAGGAAACCCATTAGTAAGGAAATCTATATTGAAAGTCAGGTTGAAAATGTTACATGTAGAAAAAAGAAAAAAAAAGTGTAGGTCAAGAGTATGGAACTGACACTTCTACATTTCAAACTTGATACGGAAAATGAAGGAATATATTATACACATAGGTCAAAAGCTATTCAACAACGTGACTGAAATAGGCTGCTGTATTGTCAAGTACACTACCAGAACTACTGGTAGTCTCAAGAGAATTCCCAGCATAGCGACCTACCCTTGTGGACGATCTGGTCTCCTCAGCACCTCCCAGGAGAAGGAGTGTCTTCCACCGGTCTCCCAGTCGAACATTAGGCTAATGCAGCATCTCTCTCATACGGGTTCGTCTCCACAATATGATAACGCTGAACTCAGAGTGCAGTTGTTGAAAAAGTTGGGTGCTCATTATTAATCAGCCGTCGTTGCCTCCTGTCAGTCAGACGGTACATTCTGTCTCCACCGGTGTCAGGGAGGCTGCTAAACACACATACCGAAAAAGTACAGGTTTTATGTTCTGATCTAAGGACTACCAACGAAATGGAAGACTCACGTAGTAGCAGCACGGGCTACTCCCATGACCTTTGCCCCTTTAATACACCTGATTCAGAGTTTTCATACAATTCGCCAATATTCTCGGTATTT
Organism: Panulirus interruptus; assembly: GCA_032273725.1. NCBI lineage: Eukaryota > Metazoa > Arthropoda > Malacostraca > Decapoda > Palinuridae > Panulirus > Panulirus interruptus. The sequence continues at coordinate 8,690 of JAUTYZ010677739.1, read as the reverse complement.
TCACTGACTAATCTTCTGCTCGGCGCTACTGGCTAGTACCTCTATGAACAATTCGCTTCTCTCGGAGACTCGACTGTCTGATGGTGTTTTAATTATTCACCCATCACATTTCCAGCCGCAGCTTTCATTCGCGATTCCGCCTCAGAGGAGGAGTCTTGACTAATTCCAGCACTCCTGTACCACGTCTCGTGGCTCCTTAATCTCCAAGGTTTGGCATCGTCTGGCTTAACATTTGTCTCCAAGGCTACTGGGTTGAATCGTAGGTTAAAAAAGCTGTTTGAAGCGACAGCCCGCAGGCCCACGTAGCCTCCGCATCTTGCGTTCCTGACTGCAGGTGGAGCCGAGTAACATCTAGTACCAGACTCCACCTGCATGAGTTTACATTGCGAGTGGAAAGTCACGTGCGGCGAGGATTATTATTACCGGTGGACGAAAAGGAGTACAGTCTCGTCGAAGAACTTCTCACTTCAAAGAAGTCTGTAATTTTCCTGCTACTGGCTGTAGCGCAGCCTTGAAGCTGCAGAAGCCCCGTAAAAGGGATCCTGGAGTTATATAATTAAAAAATGAATGAGTTATTTGTCACATTCCTTAACACGTTTTGTAGTAAGTCCACAGAATACATGTGTAAAGGGATGACAGAGTGTAGACACATTCACAAATGATGAACATGAAAAGAAAGAAAAAAATCTCTGAAGTCGCAGAAGGCAAAGGCATCAGAGAGGTATTAGTTCTGGGTGGCAGATGGCTTTAATACAGCTCCTCACATATCCACTCACGTTGAAACCTTGGCCTCTGAGATCATGTTCCTCAGTGCTTCATTGCAGGAACGGCTTCGTATATAAAGTCTGTCCATTAGAGTAATATGATACTGTGTCCGTGCAGTCGATGACACACATGGGGAAGCAGAAAATAGAGTTTTGCCAGAGAGATGCCTCGTGGAAGTCGGAGTTTCGAATAGTTTGTATTTGGTTGTGACACCTCAGAGAAGAAGTTTCAGATCGAGTCAGGAGAAGAAAACGGTTGGGTCGGGTTATCTAGTCCACCGACTTTTAAGACGTGAGAAAGTTTTTAGTAGCTTCGCGCCCCTGCAAAAGTTGCCCCAGTTGAAATCTTTTTCTTATTTTTTTTTAGACCAGTTCTTCACAATATAACTTTTCATTTCGTTCTTCTTCCCAGCTGAAGATTTTGTTTGTTCTGTATTTCTCAAGTTACTGACTGCTTTCCATATCTTTAAAAGATATCATTGCTTTGCCCTACTTTAATTCTACTATCTGCTGTTTTTATCATTCTGTTACGTCCAGTACATTCTAATTCTTAAGCATATGGTACTTGTGAAATCCTTCACATGTGAAGTTTTTTTTTATTGTGTTAACTCAGAATCATACTCACATGCCAGGTAGATATCACTCAGACTTTCTCTCGACTCTTCTCTCTTAATGAATTCCTCTTTGGATCCATTTTTCCATATCTTTTCAGCACTGTGTGTGTTGGTATGTATACAGTCAAACAACTTTCCTTTAAAACATGTTTATCAGCTTTGTGTACATATAGATTCTAAGCTGTGGTAAGAGACCAAGAACCAGCAGTCTGAATGAAGAGAGAAATCCTAGTCAGTTCTTTTCCTACAGGCCCAAGTGGGTAAAATGGATGATGCTTCCTTATTTTATCTTTGATTGGATGGTTAGGAGGGGAAGAGGAAGGTGATGGAGAGGGTAAGGTACAGATAAGAAGTGGGAGTTATATGGAGTGCAGAGATGTATTGTGCAGGTCAACCTGAGGTGTGTGGGTGGTGCGCTGGATATGTGATTTTGGTGCATTGATATGTACCCACAGCAGCCTTTGGGTGTGTGTGTAGTGCTGTTGTAACTTGTTGGTTTAGGAAGGAAGTTAGCTAAGCTAAGCTAAGCTAAGCTAAAGATTGTTCATTGTCCACATCGATAGATGGCTGGAGTCTCTCTTAGTGCTTGAAAGCTGTGTGAACCACAATTGTGAGCCTGTCTGAAAACTTTAAGGCTCTGTGTGAACCACGTGTGTGGAGCCTCTTTTTGTGCGTAGAGGTTCTGTATGAACCACGTGTGTTTCAATTCGTAATACTGACGAGGTCTTTGTTATGCCTACAGTTTGTCTCCGTTGTCGGCTAGTTTCTGCCACACTTTTTGTGCTGCTTCTCTTGAGCATGTCCCAGCTGGTTTTATATTCAGTCGATGATGTCCTTCTCCATTGTTTTGCTTAGTTGTGATAAATCGTAGGGCCTTGTTCTGTACTTTCTGTAGCCTCATCATGCGTGAGGCGAGGTGTGTGGGTACTGGAAAGTAGGTCAGGATGGGAAGGATTATGGCCTTCACCAGGTATAGTTCTCGTCTCTCCGTAAGGTGCCAGAATCTGTACAGACTGTCCGGCCAATTTTTTCTCGTGCTGTTCTTTCGTTGATATGCTCTTCCATAAGGACCTCGTAATGTTAGTGTGTGGCCCAGGATTTTCCCGTTCTAAAACACTGTATATTAGACTGAAAAACATAGATCCTTTTAGGGATAGATCTAAACAAATCCTGCAAGAATTGGTACATTTTTATTTTTACATTTAGTCGATAAGCTTACTATATGGTAGACTATAAACTTATGTAATGAACCAACTTTGTAACAATTTATGTAAATGATTGTCTACACAGTGGGGTCTGACAGAGGCCTTTTAAGATATCTGTAATCCTTCTGCTCTGCCACTGATAGGAAAGCAGAGGGTACACAAGAAACTAAATGCTGACAGCAGCACAGATCAACGATGCATTACTCCTATTCCCTCTGTGGCAACTCTGCTGGACTTTCTACTTCCTAGCACCACTATAGTAATTCTGATTGGTGTTATTTTCTAATCGTTTTCGAATCTGTTGAGTGTGGATGCCTTTGATTGTGATCAGTGGGTGTGTTCTAAGTGTGAGTTGTTGGAGAATACGTCGTTTGCGTAGATCTCTATGATCACGTTCTCTGCTGGTGGGGGAATGTCTGTTGTGGAAGTTATGAACAGTGTTGGTGACAGGGCGCTGCCTTGGGGGACCTCGTCCAGAAAAAAAAAGAAATTTTGGTAACACTGAAAGGATCATGGTGATTTCAGCGGTACGCTGAATAAGGAAATTGCACAGTAGTATCTCTGTGATACCTGGCGTACCTTACTGTAACAGTTTATATTGTAGGTTGTTCGTCCATACTTTGTCGAAGGCTTTGCTAATATCTCTTTGTATGACCGTGCAGTCTATTCCTAATCGTGTTGTAATTTTTTTTTTTTTGCATCGATTGCAGTTGCAGAGATGGTGCTTCTGACTATCTAAAAACCGTATCAATTCTTGTTATAAGGGCATTTTCATTTTTCTAGGCTGCCCTCCTAGTCTAAGGTTAACAAATTTCTCAGAAATATTCCCTGGTAATTCTGTTGCGAAGCTGGTCGGCAGTTCTTTGGGTCAGTATCTGGTATCCCTGTAACTCTGTTTTCTTTAAACCTCAGGGGAAAGTATCGTGTGTTAAGAATAGCGTTGTAGGTGTTGAGAAGGTAATGTGGGCCTTTATATTGCAACTCGTTGATTTGATTCCTTGGTTATTCGGCTTTTTCCTGGGGCTGAGTTCATGGATTTTTCGGATGACTGTTCTTCGCTCTGACACGTTAATTCCCAATGAGACAGCCAGCCAGTAAGAGTCAGCGGTGCTGAGTATATGGTCTGATGTTGGACGGCTGTTTCCCTAACCTGACTCAGCCAGTCGGTTTTGGCTATAATTCCTTATTCTCTTCGGGCATACTTTTTGAGTACCGATTTTCACCGGTTCTGTAATTCGTACGCCATACCTCGGCTCTCATTCATTTTGTTTTTGTTAACTTTCAGATATTTGCTACAGCCTCGGGGATGCCCCTGCAGTCGTCTGACTCGCCCGCCAGAATGCTTTTGGATCATTATATACTTTTCTGCGGTGGAAGGTTGATCATGTTTTCCCAGCGCTTGTTGCGTTTTACACTTATTTTTTTTTCATATCCGTCAGGGTCAGCTGGGGGTCTTTATACTGTTGATAAAGTGCGTATGTCCAGCAGTGGGTGTGGGCGTAGGGAAGTATGTTGGTGAAACGGTGTTTGCTTTGTGTGATATCCTGGGTGGGTGGCGGGCATGATAATGTCTTCTATCTATTGAGATGGATCACTGCTGATTGCTCTTTTCGTACGGTTTCCTGCCGTGTATCTAATACTTTATTTTTTCAGTGTTCTTAGTATTTCTCTGTACACGTTCCAGTTTGCTTTGTGAGTTCCCAGCCATTGTGTTCTTGATATGAGGATCAGAGAGGCTGATGTGGTGATTCTCATGGTAATTTGACCGCTGCTGGTTGAATCACCTTGTCTGATGCAGGTGCCGTGGTGAGCTTTTTTTTTTCCATTTCCGGGAATTCTATCAGGGATAGCTAGGTCTGAGTGGCCTACGATGGTTGAAAAGTTCAGCCACATACATAATGAGGGGGTAAGTCGTCTTAGAATTATCATTTATCGTCAGCGAAATGAGGATTGCTGTTTGGACCTTGCGACAGGAGAATAGAGAAAGGGTTGTTGAGTGAGTGAGAGAAGAGAAGGAAAGAGAGGTGAGAGAGGAAAATAAAATGGTTCCTCCAAAAATAGAACAGAAGAAAGAGAAAAAGGCGAGGAGTGTGGCTATTTATCAGTAGGAAAGGCAACTGTGACGTATCAAGAGGAAGAAGGTGGACTTGCAGAAGTTGTTTAGGATGTTCTTGGCTGAAGACCAAAAATAATTATCCGTGGGAGAAAAAATAGAGATACCAGCGCACTTTATGCAGATGAGCGTTTAATCTTACGAGTGGTAAAATGTGAAGGACAACTAGCATAGAAAAAAAAAATATCCCCGTTCACTGTTATGTAAGGATTCAGAACAAGATAGTAAGAGTTGGGCATGGATGGAGAGGGGAGATATACGTGTATAATCTGCAGCAGTGACCTGTGTTATTCGCTCTGCCGATAGAAAAGTATCATTTACGGAAAAGCAATAATGATACTAAGAGTCTAATATAAAGGAGACAGTTTTAAGAGGGTAGGAAGATCCCCATAGGGTTGTAATAGATAAATAGAGATGAAAAAAGATATATCAGAAGTTTGCTTATGACGAATCGGGAGTACGAATAAGATGCTGAACAAATCGTTCCAGATCTATGAGAATAGAGAAGGAATGGGCCTCACTGCCTCCATCATCAGTGCGAAGGGAATTCTGCCACTCTTTTGTGATGGATGGTGAAGTTACTTGTCTAGACATCCTCACGAAGATGGTGAGAGATCAGAACATTCAAGTTCCAGGAGGTGAGGGTGTTGGTGGATGAGACAGTCAGCAGAACTGGGAGAACAGCAGCAGAAGTAATTGAAAATAGCAGAATTTGAGGAATGTGAGGCGTTCAACGGGAGTATTTGCGTTCCGGTGAGCACTTCCTTTAATCTTTTATTTGAGACTGGTCAGTGGTACGGATGACATTCATACCGAAAACAATTCCAGTGAAACGATTATTTTAGACACCTGGATCACCTAAGTAGGAAACTAATTCTGAAATGAACTGAGGTAAAAAAAAATCATCTCTTAAGAAAGAGACAAGAACAGAGCCATTGCCTCTGCTGTCAGTATCCTTCTCTCATACTATCAGCAGGATCAGAACGAGGGTCAGAGATTCTTCGCACCCCAGGGCTCCTTGTGCTAAGGCGCCATATCCTCTGAATACTTCATGACGCTTGGGGGTCACGCAGGAAAAAAAAAAAGACGAAGGAGGGAGCATGGAAGCCTGTACAGTGCGAATGGAGAAAGATCAAGGACCCCATCCATGCAGGCTGGAGTGTGGAGGAGGATTGTGTGTCTTTATGGATCTAAGTGGATGAAAAAGGGATAAATATAGAGTTGTTTCTTATAGCTGGACACTCAGTGATCTCTTGTTAGGATCTTATTTGTGAACTGATGTTCAGACGGATCTAAAATGAGACTAGAAATTCATTCTCGAAACTCAGAGAAGAGGACAAGCATGTTGAGCAAGTATCACTGACAACAGTGTCTTGCCATTCGTTTGTAACCAACTCAGACATTATGGTAAAGCTTCCCAGTAAATTACTTTATCTTTTTCGACAGAAGCGTTTCCGTATGTTGAGGACGGTCCTTTACTACAATGATTTATGCTGTCAAAAATGCTGTAAAGAAAATTGTGAGGCTTATATACAAACATGAATTGAAAATTCAACGTTTCGTTGTCATGGGTCAAGTTTAGATTAATCAATGAAATGAGAATATAATATATAAGTAACAGTAAAGAAGCATGTACGAAAGCAATATGTTTCCTTGTGTTAACATCACATGTAACAATGTCTCCAATGACTTGATGCACAATAGAATCCCTACCCGCCGGACGTGATATCAGATATCTCTATTTTGTCATAGAGAATCCCAGTATATACGAGTACCTACGACAAGATTTTGCCAATTAGGCAGCGCCAGCGAGTGTCTGTCTGTCTGCCTGTCTTAGTTGGTGTTGCTCATTCCCCATTTGATCCTTGAAACTGGTGAATGTACAAACAAGTGTGTGTGTGTGTGTGTGTGTGTGTGTGTGTGTGTGTGTGTGTGTGCTAGAACCAGAGCAGCCGCAAGACTGACAAGCAGCCTGGGGTCACCAGTGACAGATGGTTTGCACTGCCTGGGTTGCGTGCGGCCACACGCCTGTCACTTGTCGTGTTGGTGTGGTGTGGATCCGGCTCACGGCGCGCGGCGCTGACCCGCACTGCCTCAAACTGGATATTTATATTTTCCGTTTTCTATGACTTAAACTCAGTACAAGAGACGATATCTGTGGCGTCCGTCCATAATCTCTTAAAGAAGAGGTTCCGAATACGGTGCAGATTCCTCTTCCTATAATATCCACTTCAACAAATGGTTAAGTCCCGCAGTACCAGATATAGGAAGGTATATCGGTACGTTTATCTGAGTCACTTACAACACAGTGAGACAGTGTTAAAAGTTGGGAATGTAAATTCATGCAATATATTCGGAAGGACTTTCTTCTTTTTTATCTTTTATGAGTAATGTAGTTAAACATGTACGACCTGTAAGAAAAGCGAGGTATATTTTTTTCTATCCATTTATAAATCAGTTAATAAAAGTTTGCTCGTTCGCTGCACACTTCATGAAAAAGTCAGTAATAGTAGAGAGAAATGCCAAAAAACTCATAAACCTTAGTTTTTTTGTATAGTGCCGATCCGTCCCGCTCTTGTGGGGCTCAACTGCTGCCACGGCTGCAGTATTTTATTTTGTGTATGTGTTTGTGTGTTTCTTATGCTGACGGCTTAGTGTTGTTTCATAGAGTGAATTTATCCAGTATTTCAAGATTAGCTAAAGTCAGAGAGGTAAACTTGAGCTAATGCTGCTCACTCTCTCGTATTTTAAGTCATTATGATATGTGTGTAACAATAGCAGAGATGTTTATCAAACAACAGCCGGACAAGTCATGATCCAAGATTACAGTGTTCATGTTATACGATAGGATGATATGGCAAATACACACGCAGTTAGGTAGGAAATTACTGTTGATCTACTCGGGGAAAATTAGTTAAGTCTTTTTGCAGTATGATATCTAAATCACACACACACACACACACACACACACACACACACACACACACACACACACACACATATATATATATATATATATACGGAAATAGGAAGCAATTGACACACATATATATTATTTACATGTGTTCGTACACATAGACATATGTTCTGTGCCGAGCAACAGACGCGTACATCACTCCCCTGCCATCACAGATCCACATCACCATCACCACTCCCCCATCACTATACCCACCATCACGTACATCACCATAACCACCATCACGTACATCACTATACCCACCATCACGTACATCACCATAACCACCATCACTTCATCTCTATAACCACCATCACTCCTTCATCACTATAACCACCACCACTCCCTCATCACCATACCCAGCATCGATTCCCAGATTACTGTCACTTCCATCATTATAACTACTAACTACCATCAGTCCCCCATCACCATGGCTTTCACCCCTCCCCTGTGGAGGTGGTCAGGTTACCAGTGGAATCACCCCATCGATATTCATTCACTCGTGGTGTATCTGCTCATATGTTGTCTTGTACTTGGCTGCTTCCTCCCTCGGCACATGGTAGCATTATTGCTTTTAGAAAAGGTTCGAAGAAAAAGGGTGGACTTTGACAGTGTGATCATTGTCTCTACTGGCATAGCCCAGCTAAAGCTAAGGACACGGACGGTGAGCCGTGTCCTTTTGCTGCCCAAGGACTTCCAGGCTCCTCAGGCACCTCTCGTGCTAGTTTGGACACTGTGGTGTCGGACGAGGACATTTTGGGTGACACGTACGATTGAAAGCCTTGCTCCCTGATACCAGCCAGATGACGTAACACCCCCATTTACACTGGAGATATCGATTGCAAAATTCTCTGGGGGGTGGCGATGTTTATACCCTCCGCCAATGGTTGGAGATGGTGGAGAACTTTGTCGATTCTAGGAAATCACCTCACGTGTTGGAGGAGGATGTCGATAAGGCTTTCATTCGGAGAGCGAAGAATAATATCGACTCTAAAGAGGTTGACGCCAGGCACTTGATTGATTACGATCCTTGTAAAC
>JAUTYZ010676631.1:0-14135 GCA_032273725.1 Panulirus interruptus | reverse complement strand
ATACATGGGGATGGATGCCATCAGGACCATAAGCCTTGCTTGTGTCCTGAGCGATAAGTGCTTTTTTGACAATCCAAAAAGAGATTATAAGGAGGGACATAGGATTAGTAAGAGGAGCATCAGGGGGTGAAGGAATGTTAGAGTTATCCAAGGTGGAGTTAGAGGAGAAACGTGAACCAAAGAGAATTGCTTTGTCTACGGAAGAGACAGCTATCAGTAGGTTAGGTGTTTCCATTTCCCCATCACACAATCATATCTCTGAGGCACCATAATCAGTATTAAGAAGCATCCTTAAACTTATTCCCACCCTCAGTCACTGCAAAACTAGCTTCAATTTCTGCATCAGTTGCAGTCCTCTTATTCTTCCTACACATGATTGCTATGGGAAAAACAAAGCATTTTGGAAATCATAACTACAGAAATAAAAATGCTGTTTAGCTCTTATTTTATAAAATCTGGGCTACGTTTAGCAGATTAATCTATAAAATCTGGCCTATATCAGTACAAAAGGGAAAATAAAGCATACCTGTTACAAAGTATATATCGGATATTGACCAATAAATCAATAACATTATGATCAGAACACAACAGTTAAATAGCATGAGAGTTAAATGGCTAGTCATTTGCTGCTTAATCAGTCAGCTGATCGAATGAAAATAAACACTACATGCTGTGCTGCTTACAGTCTCCATAACTTTTGGCTTAAATATGTTCATAAGAAGATATAAAAAAATCTATTATCACTGGATAAGATAACATGTGTAACTTATCTGAAACTAAAAATCCAAGCTCAAACATTGTAGACATCGACTTTGATTGAAGAATGACATATGCAAAAGCTGTGAACACTGACATATACAGGTATTTAAGCAGTTTATTACAAAATATCTGGCATATAACAGAATATCAAGGGAAAGATACACAATGAATATATATCAAAGATATAACATACAATAAATCAATAGAATTAACCTCAAAACACAGAAAGAGAGAGATCAGTTCACTGTGGGATCTGTCAGCTGGCATCCTTATTCAAGCATTAAATGCAGATGGCAGCACACACCACGCACAGAGGTGTGGTGGGCTCTTTCAGGATGTAGGGGGTATTTCTGCTTGTTGTAGTAGAGGGAAAATTTTTCTGAAGCCATGGGGTAAGTCCAATTATTGTCATTAACAGGGATAAATGTGTGATCAGATACATCTGCTTGAAGCAGCAAAAGGGTTAAGACTGAGTTGGGAGGGAAGCTGTTCAGTGTTTCCCTGGTCATTTTAGAATGTGTGTTTTGTCAGTGTTATGTCTGGTCAGGGTGGAGGATCTGTGGGTAGAGGATGCTGAAGTGTGAAGCAGGGGCCAGCTTTTCATCTCTACTTGAGAGTCAGTGGTTAGTTGTGGAGGGGAAGGGTCCAGTGCTGTTGCATAGAAATAAATGCCAAACATGAAGAGGTGGGATTGTACAAGGAGGATCTCTTTTTCATTGTGAAGGTGTTGAGTGTGTCTGTGTTGCAACATAACCAGTAATTATTCTGAGTATTCAAATTTGTGAAGCTTGCAGCTTTGTTATATTTGTTTTTGAGAGGGTGGATGACCTGGCAGGTGAGGCATCGTTTTGGCGGAATGAATGAATTGTTTGTAGATGATAAGGGATTATTTTTCTTGTCCAAATCTAGTGCCAGTTAGTGTTTTGAAATCATTTGGTTTGTGTGGTGTTGATGTTTTTGGTGTACAAAGCATCACGTGTGTATCATATGTGATTTCTTGAATGGTTGGTGTTTTGTTAATTTGGAATGTTTGTCAAATTTCAAGGTGAATGGAGGGTGTAGGTTCAATTCATGTCTGTCTGGGGTTAAAAGGTTGACTGAAGACTTCTGGGGAAATGCACACATTCTGCTCTGGATGAGCCATTGTCCCTATTGCATAATGTAATGCAGCATGTTTGCACTGCTAGTGTGATGTTAGGCTGTGTTGTGATGTGACTGTGAGCTCATCTCTATATGAGAGGACCTTCATACTGTGGTTTTCTGGAAGTACTGGGAGGTGCGTGCCTGCGTGTGTGCGTGAGTGTGTGTGTGTGTGTGTGTGTGTGTGTGTGTGTGTGTGTGTGTGTGTGTGTGTGTGTGAATCCCTCATAGAGACATGCAAGATTAGGAAACGGGAAAGTTATAAAAACATGATAAATTAAAGGAAGAAAAGAATTATATCACTGAAATAAGCATTGGAACTTTCACCACTCCAAAATCCTTTAGCAGGCAAGACACTCTGACTTAATAATTTAAAACAATATAAATTGTGTATACCTAGCAGGACATCAACCCACTAAAGGTTTAAGTGAAAAGTTCCCTTTACAATAAACAGCTCACCTGAATCGACCAGCTTCTAGAATCTTGCAAGTACCATGGTTCCTACATGGATTCCCATAACATGCATCAATCTTGTACTGGCAGTTTTGCCCATAGTATGCTGGTGCACAAATACACTCATAGCTGCGGTTAGCAAGGGGGCGGCAGGTGGCTCCATTCTCACAAGGATGAGTATAGCAAAGGTCACACTTAGCTAGTACCTGAAGGTGAAACCAGAAGCTTAAGTAAAGTGTTACACAAAATCTGAGTATCTCAATAATCTTCATGAAACAAAACTGCAGGGATGTTGGAGGTGAACATAGAGTTATCACTCAGAATGTGTAATATTCATATTATCACATTTCATTATCCTTTTAACTAACCTCATCAGGGACCCTTGACAGACACTTAAAAGCTTGACTTGGAGTGGTGAGCACAAGTTTGTCCCTCATGGATGGTGGTTCAGCACATCTTGCAATACCAGGTTCCACAAAATCCCCTTTTACCCATTCTGAGAACCATGCTAGAGAACAGTCACAATAAAGTGGATTTGCCCCCATTGCTCTGTAATTAATAACTATGAATGAGACAGGAACACTTTAATACTTGTTTAAAATCATGTGATAAAAACACATCAGTGAACTTACTCAATATTACCAGGAATCTCAGTTTGTGGGAAATGAATCCTTTTTAATAATGAAAAGTATACTTACATGTGTGTGATGAAGACAAGATCACGGAATGCACCATCAGGAATCATTGAGATATCATTTCCATGAAGAGAGCTTGGTGGGAGGGCAGAAGGATGCATATAGTAAATCAATATTGTTAGAGCAGTGTCAAAACAACAAATTCATATTTTTTTTCACAAAGCATAATGTATATCACTAACAGGTTGGGTGCAATGGGTCATGATACAGGATCATGAACAGAATAAGGCCAATCCTGAGCAGAGCAAAATGTAATTAGGAAGCCAGTGAGTTCATGGATTATCAAAAAAGGGCTTAATTGAACAGTGTGCTTTCAATGATGCACACAGCTGTCTATCTATCTACCTACATCTCTGATGCCCATTCCCTCCAGGAACTCCCATCAAGGGGGTGGCCATGACAAGAGTCTCCACTTACCCCTGTCCTTACAAGCCTCCCTCATACACAATTCCTCGCATTCTTCCACCATTTCTCTCCCTCCAGTACTCTTCCACTCTACTTCCCCATGTCATAGGTGGTCTTCCTTTCACATCAACCCCTTTAATCATATTATCATAAACTTTCTGTAAACTTCCTGCATTGCATTCTTTCCACATGCCCAAACCACCTCAAAGTATTACTTTTCACCCTCTCAACCAATCCACAATTCATTCCCTTTGCATTCCCTGCCATACCAAATCTCTCATACATCCCCTCATTATTTTCTTCATTCCATCTAGTCATACCAAATGCTTCTCTCAATTAACTCATTTCCAAAGTCTAAATATCTGACCTCTGTGACTCATCCCATGTCCATGTTTCAGCAGCATAGGTCAGGGTCGGAAGGATTATGATGTCCCTTAATCATTTCTTCATTTCCATACTTACACCTCTTAACCTTCATTATTCTAATAAGGGAACCAATGACTCTTCTACCTTGTACTGCTCTCTCCCTTATCTCTCCTTCCTGATCATCAAACTTACTCAAGATAGCTCCCAAATACTTAAATTCTGTCACTTCTTCCAGTCTTTTTCCCCTATATCAATGATATAGTTCAGTACACTTTCTTCTCTCACTCTATAGGGTTTTGCAAAATCTATATTTTCACTGTTTCCTTTCAAACACCATTACTTTAATTTTACTTGCATTTATCTTCAATTACCTATGCTTACAGGCATCATAAAATACAACCTACTGCAACTTCTGCACCTAAAATCTAAAATTAAGTGATGGCTTTAACTACTGTACCAGTACTCCCCTGTGCACTGGCAACTTTTTTACACTTTAACTACGTACTGATGTGGATGCACTTACTTTGGAAGGCTTGATATACTATAAATGACCAAGGCAAGCCCAACCATCTTGTAGAAACAGTAAAATATGCTTCTGTTTACATGTTATACCGTCTGGTGAGTATTATAGGAATCTATTCTATTTCAATAGTGAAATACAAATCTTAAATCATTTTGCTCTGCCACCATTATTAAATACATAATGACTAATAAAAGAAACTTACAAAACCCACTTTATGTATTCTGTCATTAAAGGAAATGAATACTAAATAATCAACCAGTCCCATGAGTTAAGTTGAAAGTGAAAGTTTTGGTGGTGTCCGTGCAGAGGACTCCATTGAAGTTAACACCACCACCTGCTTGCTAATTTCTCACCCTGTCTCCCACGTGTTGTAGCGATACAACACAAATTCTTTTTGTAATATTAAGAACATTAATATACTGTGCAAATTAATATTCCATTTAAGTGCAAACACAAATGAAAAGAATATTCAATTTTTTTCTGGAAACATCTCTAATGTGTTATGAATGACCCTGTGTAACATTTTTTTCTCAGTGATATGAAATCCACCATATCTATATTCACCTAGAATAATACTTCTCCAATGGGTTATCAACTAATCTGATAAATGAGGATGAAAATGAAAGTATTGGTGATGTTGGTGCAGAGGAAGGGAGGTAAAGTTGACACCAACCAATTGCTTGTTCCTCACCCTCCCTGCCACTTATGGTGGTGATACAACAAGAATTCTCAAGTTGTAATATTAACTATCATAACCAATTTGTAGACACTGTTGTAAATTTATGTGCTGGGGACTGAAAGACCATGATACATATTTATTTCTTGTATTTGATGCTTAAGTTTTACTCATTAGATCTTAATTATCTGTGACACGGCAATAATGGAATATATAATAACTATTAAAGGATTTGATATAATGAACATAATAATGGCTTTAAATTTATGAAATGAATAATAGTCTAATTACAATAGCAAGGTTGAGGAGACAAGTACCTCACTCTGCATGAATGAAGTAATGTGCAGAAGAATTGGGTTCAGAATTACGTTCCTAATTTTTTTTATTTCGATGCCACGATTATAGAAATCAAAGCAATATGTTCAGTTATGAACAATTGTAATGCAAATGAATAATTTTATTTCTTTTATCCCAAACAATGGATATACTTTTGACTGAAACAAACAGTACCATACACAATGTGAGAGAGTGGAGCTTGTGAGAATCTCATCAAAGGGTACATGGAAAAATACAAGTGTTAGTGATCTGAACGTGTTTCTTGCATTATCTGTGCTTATGCCACTTGTACATAAAGATCAACATGATTACTGGAGCACAGGCCTTCTTATTCAGATGAATATTTAAGGGACAACTGTCACGTGATTGCTACCTCCTTCCTCTGCCAGTACATTTTGAAATCTCACTTTTCTCACTTCCATGCTAGAATATGGGCCTTTTCTTCCAGGGACAACTTCTCAGGATCCATGATCAATTATTATCACATAGAAAGAAAATGGAGAAAATATCACTAAATACCAGGACTGCAAGGAAAAGTTGCATCCCTTCACTCTCAATACCATGGGGCAACTGAGATGGCAAGTTATGCCATATGACATCTAAGAGTGTACCATGCTGCCAGACATATGATATCCCCAACAAAAGTGAGTAATAGGATTTGTGTCTCAAATAAAACTTGATGCATGAAAGCTTTATGATTTTTCTGCAGAGACCATTTAGTGGTAAGAGTTCATACAGTATGCAAGGTCTGCATTCATGGATCTGAAGAAAGTGTAAGATAAGGATGACATATAGAAATTATGGAAGTTGTTATAGACATATGGAACAAATAAAAAGTTACTAAATGCAGTAAGGAGTTTTTACCATTTGAGTAAGGAATGTGTGAGTAGGAAGGGAATGGAGTGAGTGGTTTCTGGTGAAATTGGTCTACGTCAGGGATGTGTAATGTCACCATTGCGTTTTAATATCTCCATGGATGAAGTGTTGAGGGAGGTAAATGCAAGAATCATGGAGCAAAGGGCAGGTCTGTAGTATGCTTGGAAGTAGGGGGATATGAGAGGTGAATCATGTGATATCTGCAGATGACAAAACTCTTGTGGTAAACTCTAGAAAGTAACTCTAAAAGCTGGTGACACAGAATTCTAGAGAGTGTGTAAAAGGAGAGGTGAGAGTAATTGTGATCAAAAGTAGAGTAAATGTAATCAAAAGTAAGGTAGTGAGATGCAGCAGTGGGGTTGGAGAGGATGGTCTGACTGATTTTACATGGAGAAGACCTGCAGGGAGTGGAGTGCTTAAGGCACCTTTGAGTGGATACAGCAGCTGATGGGAACTATGGGGGGCAGAAGTGAGCCACACAGTGTAAAAGGGATTTATGGCCCTGGGGGATATTCAAGAGCATGTGGAAGAAAAGGTCAGTGTATGTAAGTGCAAAGTTGTGCATGTTCAAAAGTAAAGTAGTCCCAGCAGTGTTGTATAGATGTGAAATGCAGGTTGAATGAGTTAGTTCTGACTGAAAGGGCCATGCTAAAGTGGTTTGGTCATATGAAGAAAATAAGTGAAAAGAGACTGACAAGGGGAAGGGAAATGCCAAGGAGATGGAAGAATATAGTAAGGGAGGCTTTTGTTTATCATGGCTGAAAAAAATAACAAATGATAGGTTGATTCAGTTACCCAATGAGATGATTACAAGATTAGAGCAATGGAGCTTTATAACCAATAAGGAAATTATGAATATATACCCTTTGTGAGATAAAATGATAAAGAGACCAAAATATATGAAACAGCTTCAGCTGCGAGATATGTCTAAAATGATTACTAAGAAAAACGAAGCACAACCCTCTACAGTTGAAAAGTAGGTGGCCTCAACATCTGTTACCCCTTATGTACCAGTCCCAGATGTTACTCATATTAACATATACAAAACAGCAGACTAGACAGTCCACTACATCCAGAACTTGATATGTATGTAGCTGTACATCATGACCTCTCGTACAGGAAGCAAGGACAATGAAACATATATGGTGAGTGAATAATGAATCATAAATGATTTTAATGTTAGTTCAATAAATCTTATTTCTCTAAGATGCACACAGATTATATCTATTAAACAGTGATTTATTTTTGTTTGGTGAAATCTAAAAGAGGCTTCCTTAAAATGAACAATGCTGGTCCAGCAAAATCACCAATCCAGAATGATCAAGAGATGTGGCCCCATGAGTAAAACTCCTTCCCCGTACAGTACAAGTAGATAATTACAAAAAGGTATCGTATTTTTCAAAATCTGACTTTTTTTTTTTCCCCTTCAAAAAAGCATTCAAAATTCACCCTGCATCTTATACAATGGATGTAAAGAACATTGTTGAGGAAGGAATGGTCCTTTTCAAAACTAAAATAGGCCTATGGCTCAATGCAGTCTCCAGATGAGCCCAGAAATACACTATTTCAAGTTTTTGTTACTAAAACAAACATAAAATAAAATATGGTATAAATTATTGCCAAATATGTGAAATTATTATAAGCTTCAAATAACGAATTCACAGAAACCAAAAGGCCTGAGCAAACTCACGACTTACAATGCTTGGCTGGATCTCCTTTCCCAGCACTCATTAACCTGCAACCTACCTTTCTTATTTTACCAGTATTTACCAAATAACTTTTGCAAACTAATTTAGATTAAAAATACATCTGAAATCATGAAGGAAGAGCTATGGAATTGTGCAACATTCTCTGCCATTTACAACTGACAATAATATACCAACACAACAGAGTATATGCATCAAAATCAGAAGATTTTACTATATGTATTGCGAACATTTCAAATAAATTTTACATAAAAATGATTACAAAGAACTTACAGAATACGAAGTTTGCGTAGTCCAAACAGTGAATCTCTTTGCATGCACTGCAGCTTGTTGTAGCTCACAATACTGTATTGTCACCATGAAGCACACATGAAGGATTTAATTTCAGTATTATCATATAATATAAAGCTGATAAAATATTTCATTTTTAAATCCGTAAGGCTTTGACAAAAATTTTTACATTAAGGGTAGTGTGGGTAACAATTCTCTTTATGCAAAATCATTTCAGTTTTGAAGATATTCAAAGGAAAAAATTTACATTAATACAGAGGCTTTTGCATTCCATATGAATTGCAAGGTTTAGACAATAAGTTTGTGAAAGCATGACAAGTAGATACTCACAGTGTGGACAGCTGGTGGAGGCTGGCAAAGGTGTTATTCTGTAGCACTGCAATTTGATTGTTACTCAAGTCCCTGTTAAAAGGCAAAATTCTTCAGGTAACACAAGGTATATATTTTCTGTCTGGTGTAATGGCCTTTTACCGTCTTAACAAATTTATCATACACATTGATATCATTACTCTTAGGTGCTGAGGAAGCTGACTTTCAGAAATAAGGATATCTATACTTAGAGAAAGCTTAAATAGGATTCTGTCTGTATGGTTATAGGGCATATTCCATTGCTAAAGCATGAAGACAATATACCATATAGTAGCATATTTCAGTGCTTAACTATAAAGGTAATATACTATACAAACAATCATGAATGAGATTGATGAAGAACTTTACCTAAATATAATAACAAACCAGGTAACATAAATATGGGAAGGTAAGTATGTATATATGAGTATACACATACATGTAAAAGGGTGTGCATTTGTTAATAAACAACAATATGCATGAAGATGCTTATCCATGGGATAACAAACAATAAATAGCAAGCAAAGTGAAAACTACTTTTGTTTTGTATGTTAGAAAAGATAAATCTAGAAACCTATTTGTTGGAAAAGGGATATCAAAGAGTGACATCAACCTTATTAAAATGATAAACACTGTCAACTTATTGATGATACTGAGGTTTGTGATACTCACTAGCAGTGCCCTAGATATGTTATGATATTTAACAGAAAAAAAGTCATATAATATTCTCTTTGATTCCAAAAAATTTGTCTTTCTTTTCAAAATAACAAGAAATGGAGGTTTAGAAGTTTGAAAAACATTTTCTCTATGAGGTGGTGTCCTGTAAGCAATGAGATATCTCTTGGATATTTTGGGGGTAAGGATCTTTTAAAATCCCATCTAACTGGTAGAGTAAAGCACGCATTCACATCAATCGCTAACCATCAACCTGTTGAAGGGGTGGCTTGCTTGTTTTGGGCCCATCTTCAACCAATTACACTCTGCCACAGAGATAATGTCACTGGCCCACTCAGTCCAGGGCACTGATCTGTCTAGCAGATCAGAATTCACAAAACATGTGCATCAACACAAAAGTGGACACCAATGGTAAAGAGAAAGGATTTTGAATTTGAAAAGAGAAAGGAGAAAGCACGGTAAGGTGGGAAAAAATAGAAAATTGCTTGCTGACACAGACTTGGAAAGAGAAGTTTTTCAGACTACAAAACCTACATCTCTCTCTTCTGCCAGTTTGTCCCGTAAGCAATGATAGCCCACCCTCTGCCAGTTTGTCCCGTGAGCTTACAAAAAATAGATAAAAGGAGAGAGCATCCAAAAATGGAAAAGATACCTTTTAAAGGCTATCCAGAGGTACACCTGAATCCATCTCTCCTGAAGGAGGAGTCTCAAGCCAAAGGGTAGAGTCATCATATCTAAACTAAGGAATCATCTGGAGAAAGTATTAGATGAATGTCAAAGACCTCTTCTCTTGACTTCCTCTAATGTTATATTCTAATAAAGGCTGAGATAGTAGTCATCCTCCTCACATCATGGATTATAATGTGAAGACCAGATTCGAGTCAATTTGACAATTTCTTGACTGAAGCAGTGATGTTACACACCGAGAGTATTTTCTTTGCACAAATTCCAAGGCATACAAGTGAATGTCCCCCTTGAAAGAGTATTTGAAAATACAGAATTTACAGAGCAAAAGTTTTTGAATACAAAATTTTAAAAATGTAAAATGTCTACACCCTTTGAAAGGTCCCACTTGGACTGCAGTAGCAAAGCCAACAGTCTGCTCAAGAAGGAAGTCTGAGAAATGTATACCGAAAAAGGCCTAACCCAGTGAAAGGGGTTCTGTGATGCACTCCTAAAAGAGGCGAGGCATTACCACCCTTTTTTTTTATGAACAAAAGGGTTAGATAAAAACTACAACATGAGGTTCATATCACTGCTAGGTCATTAATTTCTTAAGGAAGTCTTCAAAGCTTTCTAAACAAGTGTTAGTCTGGAGAAGGATGAATGTAATGAAATGGTCATCAGTAGAAGCTCTCAAAACATCTGCACTAACATGTCTAGCAAGTGAAAGAAAAGTTTGATATACCACCTTGTGCTCTTTTTCACTCACTCAAAACAGCTGATAAGGGTATCACATCTATTCTCACACACTCAAAACAGCTGATAAAGGTATCACATCTATTCTCACACACTCAACACAGCTGATAAGTATTTGACATGTATCTACAATTCTCATTTTCTGATTATACTCAACAATTCAAGCTGGTTTTACCTTTTTCTTGCCACTGCCACATGGACAGCCTGCTGCTTGGAGATGTTAGCTGTGTTTCCAACACAGTCCTATAAGAGTGATTTGTTTCAGTCGCTATAATGTCCGTCAAATCACAATCAAAATACTCTACTAAACAGTCCAGTTCCTCAGAATTCTCAGTGACAGTACAAGCATCTGTTATATCTGAATTATTTCTATCAAATACACATTATGTTGGAGTGAAGTTGACAACATCCATCCATGCCTGTGAGGCAAATGGTCGATGCAATACTGCTGCTTCCTTCTGCAACCATCTATCCTCAAACTGGGACTAGGATTATCTTCACCCTCACTGCTTGCAATATCATGCTCTTCCTCCTGCATTCATTTTTCCACACCTTCGTGAAAACTATGTCTACTTGATTCACTGTCATTCTCCTTCTAAACTGTCTGAGTCAAGTGTATCTAATAAGTCCATGTAATAATCTGGGTTTTCCTGT
The DNA here is from genome assembly GCA_032273725.1 of Panulirus interruptus. Classification (NCBI taxonomy): domain Eukaryota; kingdom Metazoa; phylum Arthropoda; class Malacostraca; order Decapoda; family Palinuridae; genus Panulirus; species Panulirus interruptus. The sequence goes on along the minus strand of JAUTYZ010676631.1, from coordinate 2,813 downwards.
TTGGTTCGCACAAGGCAAGTTGTTAGACCATACACTTTAACAATGTGATGGTTGACAGCCATCTGAGCAGAAAAAATATGGACTAATGTATGGATATATGCTCTGAGATGTCAGTAAGTGAATTCTGACTAGAGAGCATCTCTAATGCCGCACATGGACAATGAGATCCCACATATGAGATACTCGAAGTCCACACCTGGAAGTTTGGAGCATCCTATATATGAGATATCAGCGGTCAATGGATCTACAAACACCTGTGGAGCACCGATTAATTTCTTTCTTTTTCTTTTAATTTTGTTTTTTTCCCAAGAAGGCCTTACTGGGATATGTTTTACCCATGCCATGTCGAAAAAAAAAAAATAGTTGTTGCGAGATGGTCGATGTCATCAGCCCGGTGCTGGTTGCTGACTGGTCGAAGGTGGACCTATTCAACAAAAATTGCCTGTGAATACCTTGGTCATTTGCAAAAGGTGAATGAAGACTGTTGACTCCTCATCATTTAACGAGGGTAGGGGCTGAATCTTGAACAGAGAATTCCCAGGGAATCTCTCATGCTTGTGGGACAAACCACAAAGATTTTCTGTGGAATTATTGGACATTTTCAAACAATTCTGATGACCTTTCAGAACCCATCAAGTTCAATAGATATTACTCATTTGACCAGAACATATCTTTATGTTTATGTTGATCCGACAAGTATATAACAATATATTAAGCTGTGCAACATTACTGATAGAAGTGCTCCAGATACTCTGAGCTTTGCAGTATATCAACAGTACTTGGAAAAGACAATGACAGATGATTCACTTAATCCCCTGGGTGTTAGTTGTGATTCTGACACTTCAGACGGAAAAGTGATTTGAAATCACAAACCAAGTAGTTACTAACATGGGTTCGTAAGCCATGAAAGTGGTGATGTAGTCATATGCAGTACCAAGCAAATCAGGTGTCATTTTACAATTACATGTGAAAGGCCCATGACATTATCAATTCAAAATATTTTTTCAGTAACAGGCTGAATGCCTGCCCCTTTTCATTATCTTCAATGATATTCAGGGAATAAGTGGAAAGTATTCTTTCTTCCCTTACTAACCAACTAACCAGCTCTGTTAATCCATCTATGATGCCATCTTCAGCTCTACAATACAGAACTAAGGTAAATAATCAATCTAATTTTTTAATTTCCTATTAGCCCACATCCTTATCTTTATTGTTATGAATATATGATATATATTCAGGAACTTATTTTTTGGTAAAAACTGCACACACGGGGGCAGATATATATGTTGCAAACTGCAGTTTAGAAGTTAATGAAAAAAAATCACATGAAAAATTATCCCTTATACATCATTCAACCAACAACTGTATCAGTACCAACTTTTTTGAAGGGTGGCCTTTGCAAAAGTCTCAAAAATCTCATTCCTCCTGCAGTTCCAAATATTTTCTTCAAGAACCTCAATAATCTAGTTTCTTGTTTTTTTTCAGAATCAGTTACTTTAAAAAAAAAAAATTCACTGCATCCAGCTATCTATAACAAACACTTTCTGTTTACTTCTCTCAAGTCTTCTGTTTAATATCTCTTCATTTAATATCTCTAACTGCTAATGCCATCCAAAGGTACTAGTCTTCATTTTCTCTTCTATTCAAAACAATACACTCTATCCTTGCCTCTATGTTTCTACTGATACTGATGCTACATTTTCTTCTCAAAGAACCCATTTCCCACTAAGTGACATAAATCTAGCATTCTACATTCACATCCCATGTCTGGCTACTTTATGTAAAGTTGTTACAAATCACGTCTGCCATTAAAATACTCAAACCCTTTAGCTGACACATTATATATATTGCTGATGATAATAATGAAAAGCAATAGTATGCTACCTTGTTCATGAAAACAAGTCCCTAGCTGTGCTGTAAAGCCCAACATAGATCACAGAAAGAAGTTTTTATTGAGGGGGTGGAGACTGCCATTGTGCAACAATATTTTTTGAGGGTCAGCCAGTAAGCAAAGAAGTGAGACCAGAAGGCTGGGAGGTCATCACTGAAAATAGCATGAAAATGAATGGACAAGCCTTAAATGGGTGAAACTGAGGGGGAATATGATTAATATGCTGTCTAAAATTCTTCATCTTTCCCAATGTATTCCAAACTTTATCTTTACAAAACTTACAGTCTATTCAGGGCTGTCAAATGTGAAAGTTTGTCAGCATCAACCTCTGTTATTTCATTCACATCCAGATACCTGTAAGGATGGGTAAGGATACTTGTGTTAATAAAGAATACAGAACACAACAGCACTGTACCTATATCTAATAATTTACAAGTCAATGACATCACCATATATCCTATTAAATTGAAAGAAACAGAAACAAACTGAATAGCAAAACAAAAACATGCTCTATACTTGCTCCACCTATCCATAACCATGTACCCTTTATCCATATAATCAGAAATGGTCTGTCTGTATAGAACTGACAAATATATGTGTTAAATTCAAATTCAATCTTTGAGCTGGTGCTGCATATATATTCTAAGTAGTTTTTTTGTACATATGACTGCTTCTCTGGCCTTAGAACAGTAGCATAAGCAACAAACAAACAACAGCCTCATCTGCATTTATCCACTCTCTAGCCATGTATATTGTACTGAAACCAGCACCTACCATCCACAGCCAAACCCTACACACATTTCCATGGTATACCTTGACAATTTCGTATGCACTTGTTCAACCCACTCATAAAACAGATTATTATGTTGAAATTCCTGGCTTTCATGCTTATATAACAAACTATTCTCCAAAATAAAACTTC
>JAUTYZ010675524.1:0-14135 GCA_032273725.1 Panulirus interruptus | reverse complement strand
ACACCACTGGCTACATTGCCCCAGTCCGATGTAACTCCGTCGATGCATACCCTCTGTTCTCTATCAGTGAGCCACGCTTTAATCCAATTAAATACACAACCCCAATGCCGTGTGCCGCTATTTTTCTGAGCAGACGCTCGTGAGGTACTCTGTCAAAAGCCTTACTTAAGTCTAAGTAAACATTTGCTTGATTTCACAACCAGATGTAAACAGTAACCACGATAATCATGTTAATTTTTCAAATAACATTGGAAATGAGGGAAAATTAGCAGCTAGGAGCAGGTAGGTTTTATTTTTGTAGTCTTCATTGATTTTTAAGTGTCTCACCACATACTTTTATGGAGTGGTTATTTTGCCAACAAGGCAATATTGAGTCAAACAGAATAATGCTAACATTGTTTATTTTCTTGTATATCCATTTCATCACCTGATCTATTGACTTTCTGTATATAAGAAAGGTCTTTGCAAACATTGAGATTCATTCAAATATAAGTTTTGTTAGGTGAAAAGTTTTAATTGATCTAAACCCAGTAGGTTCGTCAGAGAGCTCTTACCCATCACCATCTTGAACGTAGAGAAAGTGTTCGGTTAAATCAGTTAATCCAATTAACCATACTCATCTCCCAACCAAGGGGCCCTTTTCCCCTTGGCCCCCTTAATCTTGCCCAGTTCATCATTACCCAAAGGTAGATGATAGTTTGAATAAACCCAGTAATATAGTGGCACAAGGGATAATATATATGGAGGCATGATAACATTTGACCCACTAGTGCTGATTTTATTTTTCGAATGCATTGACAAATTTACCCTTACGTATTCTTTAATCCCACATTTTCATACATAAAGTTTGAGTTGCTTCCATATACCAGATGGGAGTCAGTCTGCTGAGTTATACTGTACTATCAAGGTTGCACAACATATATGTAACAGATATAGACTTGCAGCATTAAGAAGTATGATAGACCAAGCCTCAACAGGGAAGCTTGGTGTCATACTGACTTAAGTAATATGTAACATAAGTAATATATAGCTATGTGTAAGGTAAGGAAAGCATAGGAAACAGTGTTTAAAAATATTAGCACAGCAACACAATTTTTCCTTGAGACCATAGATTTTTCAGCTTCGAAACTCTAAAGAGCTACGGTGATATACGTAAGTGTAAGATACAGTTTCTTTCCCATCAAATTTCGTGTTATGTATCATATTTTTCAGTGTTTTTTCATTTGCAGGTGTTGCCAATGAGAGGATGGGTTGTTGTGGTGACAGTGGTGGTCCAGTAAGGGAGGAAGATCGGCGACCCACCGATGTTTTGTGGCTTGTTATCTTTTTTTTCTTCCTTGTACTTATGGCAAGTAGCACACTTATTATCGATTGATGTACCAATATCCTGGTATATTTCTATTTTATTTTGTATCTGTTATCCTGTGTGTACACAGTCAAATCATATCAGTGAATTACTTGCTATTAAAGACATTGTGCAGCAGTCCTGTGTTTAAGGCTTGTAGCTTTTTTAAGAGTAAAGCAGGTTATTCATCTATCAGATGAGAAATTAGATTGCTAAACAGTGGTTCCCACTTTGAGCATGTGGCCACCAAGAGCCCACTAATCATTCAACTTGAGTTCTGCAGTGAGGACAGCCTTAAACCCTTCTTCCCCAAGTGATCCTTATCTAGACCTGTTTATCCCAAAAGTTCACAGATCAGCCTTGGAAAAGCCAGCATTCCGAGCATTAAAGATGGAAGGTGTTTAATCTCTTGTTTTATGAAGAAAGTTTAAAGTCTCTGTAGCTTAATATCCAAACCAGAATTTAGCTTTGATGATTTTTTTTTTTCATCATGGTAGGTGCAAATTAGCAGGGTTGGAATTTCTGTTCATTTATATCAATTTGGACATGACTCTCCTTCATCAGCCTACATAGTTGTGGTAAGGGACCTTAGTTCTGCTAAAGAAGTTCCTTTACACATTTCATGAACCAGGGGTCAAGGCTTCCTGTTACACCTAAGGTGAATGAGGCTTACTAACTGCATGTAACTGTTTGTGATAAAATTATAGATTTGTGACTTTTTGTTCTTACTTTTTTATGTGCATTTGGCATTTACTTGTATATTATTTTTTTGTAATACTACATATACCAAATAGTAAATCTTAAACTTTCATCACCATTATGTTGAGTTTTTTGATGGGTATAACTGCTAGCACATTACTGTTTATGAAAGTTATAGATTAAGATGCTGCTTTTTTTTTGTCTTTTTTATATTTTTTTCATGCTTTTGTTCATGAATGAGTGCTTTATGTAATATGTACACCAAATTGTATATCTCATATCAGCATCACCATTACGAAATAAGTTGGTTGATTGCCACTAGTAATCTTTATTACTGGAGTGAGATGCAGGGAGGGGGCCCTGCTGATCTCCAGATGCATGGTATGGCTAGGTAATGCATGGGAAAGGTAGCACACACTTCGAAACCATGACGCATGTCAGCAAACTCAAAAAGAGACTCTGTAGGCCCCAAATTGATTTTTTTTTTTCAGTGTTGGATGCATATTGCATCCAGAGTGTACCAGTTTATGGTTCTTGGAGGGTGTAAAGTGAGACATCGGAACACGAAAGTGTCAAAGTATGCATGCCTGTTTACACTTGATTCACCCCATGTATGTGAATATGATAACAGATAAATATATAGACAGACTGTGGCTATGTTAGGAAAGACAGTTTCTGTAGTTCCTTGTCCAGGATTGGTAAGGGTGCTTTTGTTGGATGGAGATAAGGTAATTGCTTGAAATGGGGTGGTGGCTCTTGATTGGATGAATTTCATGGAACTGGTCTTTTTTCTTTTCCACTTTTTCTCTCTCTTTGTTGGTCATGAGTGTGTAGCTGAAAATTGCCTGGTAGTCCAGTGCATTAAGTCCTTGTAGCTCAAATATCACAGTACAGAAAGAAGTCCCTCTTAATCTAAACTGCTTTTCTTATTGTTTCCAGATATTTATAGCAGCCTTTGCTGTAGTGTTTGGGAATCCTCTGCGAGTGGTAAATGGTTACGATAGCTTTGGCAACGTGTGTGGGAGCGACAATGCTGACATGAAAGAACACAAGGATAAGTTGTTGTTTTTCTCCGGCCATGATGTGACAGATTACAAGTAATAATTTGATGCTTTAGACTTCTTTGCATACCCAAATGTTCCATAAATATAAAGGATAACCTTGATTGATGAATATTATGTTGAAACAGTATATTTTAAAGTGTATATTATATCTTTCCCAGCTGATGTTTTGAATTTCCAGATTATTTAGTGTTATGAGAATTTAGTGTTTGTTAAAGACATCTGCTTGATTTGTGTAACAGCTGAGCCATCTGCATTACCTCAGAAATGTTTAGGCATTGTTGTTTTGTTTTTGACATTAGAAGATCCAAAGATGTATTATGGTCCAGTTCTTTTGGGTTGACTATGCATATCCCTTCTTCCACCTAAGGTGAGAAGGAAGCTATAAGTAGATAGATGGTAGCTGTCTTACTATTTTCTTATATCCATTCAATCCTTTCCCTTATTTGAGGATGGTTTGCATATGCAAAATTTTGATTGCTGTATTCTTAATGAGTCAAAAGGTCTACATACTTTTATGTCATTGTTCTGTTAGATATCAGTAGCAGATTGGAGAATAATGGTAAATGAAGCTTAATTTTTTTAAGGCTCAAGTCATGGACTATAATTCTGATGAAATTAGGCTTTGAATTGGAAAAAACAGGGACAAAAGAGAAAGAAAAGTGTTAAGTCAAGATATAACAGAAAAGAAGGATGTGTGTAAAGCACTTTGCCTGTGCCATTTCAGCCACCATGAGATAAAATGAAATGAGATATTAAAACCACTTGATTTTAATTAGCCAGAAAGCCAGAATAAGAATCCTGACTTGGAAGTTGTAAAGTGTTATCAGGTATCACTTCAAACACTCTTAAGTTTGGGCATTAGTTCTTGACAGAAAAGTTACTGAGTACAACCTGCTGTTTGTTAAGCATGCTGCATATTGGTTAAGGCATCCACAATGAAAGCAGGTGCCTTTATCCTACACTGACTTGTGTGTCAGCTGATTTGAAAATAATGTTGACTTTTTTATTTTGTAGGTATGTTCTGTTCTTTGATGTAAGGGATCTAAGTGGCTCTCTGAAAGTTTGTGTTAAGCAATGCCCTGACAGGACTTTGAACACTCTTCAGGACATTCATGACTTCTATAACCGAACAGGCTCAAAACTCTGCAGGTGTGTAAAATGTTCCCTTGGAGGTAATAGGTGACTACTTTGGTGAATGCAAGTATTCATTATTAGTTAAACATGTAAGTGAAGTCACTCATTTCCTGATAGATGCAAAATTTCATTGTTACTTTATCATATGAAAAGGTTAGCATTATTGAAAGGAGTTTACAATGAAAACATTGGAGAAGCAAGAAGCACTTTGATAATTCATATTTTATTAATCTCACATATCACTCCTGTATTGAGGCACCTTTCATGTATACACAAAACTTTGCATATTTCAAATTGAAAAGGGTTAAAGGTGGATCAGATCAGCAGAAAATTTTAAATAAAGGAGTAAAATTTAGATGGTTATTTTTGGATATATTTCAGTGCAGTATGTCTCTTTGTGGATGAGGCCTGTGCTAGGCACCAGCAATACCACTAATTTCAGCATACCCCCCAACTCTTTCCATGGAAAAGAATGAAAATGTGGAGTTCAGATTTAGTACAAATTTTGAATTAAGGAATGGGGTTCAACCCATGCTGCAATGTAAGACATAGACTTGGGTGGAACACTCTCTTACTTTGGCAGTTATGGCCACCTAGCCGAATCGGATCAAAGGCTAGTGAAAGATGATTTTCTGGAAGGTTTCTTGCAGTTCTGATCTTTGTAGCAATGTGTGAAATGTCTGAAATTCAAGTTAATATAGTCCAAAATAGTGAGGTTTTAGTGTCTTGTGTTTAAGTATTTTGACTGATTGCTCTCTGTGGATTGATAGTCATCACTGTGATTAAAATAATTCTTTAGGTTACACAGTGCATAGTTCTTTAACTGTGCTTCATTTTCACCCTAGCTAATTTTGTCTGAAGAATGAAAATCAATGTGTGAATTTCATCATATAACTATCATAGAAAATCTGGCATTCTGTAACCATTTCAATCACTTCCAGTCGTCTCTGCTTGATAGCTCATCAGCTTAACTTACAAAGGATTCTGTGTTATGCGTATTTCTTGGAAACCTTGGAATGTTGCTCATCTTACCATGCCACACCTTTCTCAGTTATCAAGTGATTTAATTATTGTTTAATTCTTTTGTTTCTACCTCCATTACCAGTTTAGTTTGGAACACTGGTAACTCCACTGTCCATTAGTGCATACTAATATGGTTTTACTAGAAAATAGTTATTAAGATATATACACACAAAAGTGTGCCCTGACACTCAGACTGTTTTCTGTTCATAGTATCAGCTGCAACTATGTGTATTCTCTTTTCTTATGTTTGCATAAAGTGAAATGATGTAACATATTTTCATCTTGTGACTTTAACCATGTTGTCTCTCATCCTGACTGAAGTTGTGTCTTGAACTGCATGAGATGAAGGTCAGGTCCTGAACTGACCAAGTCATCTCACACCTCTAAAGTTGTCTCATGCAAACTTTTTTCATTGTCTACCTAACTGCTGCATCTTGCTGAGATAGGAGAATCTGCTAAGTATATATAAAAACATTTGCATCAGTTGTTTATGTTTTACATCAATTCACTTCATACAGTAATGTGGGCCTATAGATAAACAGAATTTTCACAAACTTTATAACTCCTCAGATTATGAAATTTCCATATACCTGGTGAAGTCTTCAAGGGGTCTCTTACTCCACAGCCCAGGTTGATTATATAGTATATTTATATTTTTGTATACCTTTTAGGTAAGCTTCCCTTAAGTTGTTGAATCTGCTGTGGTCCACTGGAAATTTTTTTGTTGTTGTTATGCTAAGGATAACTGGGATTAAACAGTCCTTTTTAAATCTTTTTTTACTTTTTTCTTGTAATTTGTTACTCATAATTACATCTGAATTCCTCTTTTTCATATGCAAATGGAAATGATCATTTCAAGGGTAAGTTAATCGTAACCAAGACATTTGCTAGATTTGCTTTATAGATCATAGTCTTATTGCTACATATGTATACATAGCATTTCAGTACTGCATGTAAATATTTGATTGAGGAAATTTCTTTCTGAATGTATATCTTTTCATGAAAGCAGTACCATACCATTAGAGAAGCAGGCCGTTGTCACTACTGTTGTGATCTTTGTGGAGTTTACATGTGTTCATGTGTTTTATGCAGAAAATAAGCATTATTTAATTATTACTGTGTTGTAATCTTGGTTCACCATAGACCCTGAAAATGTTCAAGGCCAATTTACAATTAGAACTTTCACAGAGATGAAATACAGCTTACCTTGTACATGCAAATATACATAATGTTTTCATGAATCGACACTGGTACTTGATTTTTTTTTATTTTTTGTTGTTTCGTACCTAAGTGAAGTAGCATCAGGAACAGCCGACTGGATTTTCAAGGAAAAATCCTTAGTTGCATTCTGTTTTAAATGAAAAACAGGTTTGTCACCGCAGATTTTCAGGAAGATTTGTTTGTTGATATAGTTCCCTTTCTAATTTATTTATATTATTATTAAAGAGTTATGTATTTGCTGTTGTGTTATACAGGAGAGAGTAATACGTTAAGAAAATATATTTTCTCTGCAGTTTGTCCCACAATAATGAGATACATTTCCTGGAGAATATATGGGTTAGGTAGGAACATTAGTTTGAAGTAGCCAGTAGGAACATTAGGTAGGAGCCTTTGCAAATGCAGTGCTAGAGATGCCCTATGCCAGTGGCCTGTTAAGGGTGAGGGATTAAAGGCTAAGAGTGGCACTACAGTTCACTAGTTATGGAGACTCTAATGCCATGGCCACCCCCTTGAGGGAGTTCCAGTTGGGAACAAGCGTCAGAGATACAGATAGATAGACTTTGTCCACCCTCACATTCTTTAGGGAGGCATCAGCCTATGTAAATTGCTCACAGTACCCACAGACATTGCTTGTCTTTCAAGTTCAGCCTTACCTAACCAGCAACCACCACCATACCAACACCATCTACCTGCTTCCTACCATTTACTTGAAGCTCACATTTTCTCTGGGATCCCAAGGATATATAACATCCTAAATGATGCTCTGCTACTGGTGTCAGCCAGTTTCTGGACCAGTATAATTTTTTTCATTGAAAGTTACATGTGATTAATCATATGTCTTTAGAATTTTCTGTGGCAGTACACATTCAGAAATTGGAATGTGACAGAAAAGGTTAGCAGGGCCCCAATGTATGGATGACATGTAAATCACGAAATATTTTACACAGATTCCATACCTTTTATTGGCTTGACATCGGCTTTACGAAAAAGACGTTTTGAAAAGATGGCTTTTACCTTGCCTCTGTCACCTTTAATGTTTTTGTAATGGGCTCCACCACTTTGTACTAAACCCTGTTCCAGTTGGATCAGACCAATAACTGCTCATGTGACAACCAGGCAACACTAAAACACCTTCAGCATCAACTTTACCAGTGATGTGGAAGTGACCTAAAATACTAAATTCCCAGTCACAGAAGTCTGAGGCAACAATAAAACCACAAACCTAAGAGTCAGCATAAGCTGACTGTGCTTAGCATTTAACCAAGAAATGTGATTAATGTGCAGTAAACTCTTAAGATTTTCATATATTCATGTTAATTAGATTCAGGATATGGAAATTTTATGCATGTTAGTGGGATATGAAGTAAACCGATACTCAGTTAAGTGTGTTCTATTCTGATGGAACATATTGAATGTTTACATGTAAAGTTTCATAGGAAATTTTTCAGCTTGATTTTGTCCCCAGAGCAGCAAGAACAGGTAGCCTTGGATCATTTATATCTTTAGTTAACTCTGTCTAGGCTCGGAAAGGATTTATCTATCTATCTATCTATATCTCTGATGCCTGTTCCTTCCTGGAACTCCGTCACGGGGGTGGCTTGGCAATAGACTCTTCATAACTAGTGAACTCCAGTGCCGCTTCTTAGCCTTTAGTGCCTCGCCCTTAACTGGCCACTGGCAGAGAGCAACTCTAGCTTGTAGAGGCTCCTACCAAATGTTCCTACTGACTACTTCTACCTAATATGTCTACCTAATGTCCCTGCCTAATTTTCTAACCAACTACTTCTACCTAATGCTCCTGCCTAATGTTCCTACCTACTACTTCTACCTATTGCTCATGCCTGTATGTTCTTACCTACTACTTCTATCTATTGCCCCTACCATTTTGCCAAAAGGCAGGGCTTGTGCATAGTGCACCGCTGGAAAATCTAGAGTTATGAAGAATGAGCTATGTGAGTTGTGAGTTAAGTGCTGTTTAGTGTTATGTGTGACATGGAGAGATTGTATGTTTGTGGAAAGAATGACATTAGTCCACATGTGGGTGAAGCAGAAAGAAAAGACAGCTACCTGAGTCACAGGAGTGCAACTCGATAACCAGTGAAGTGCTGGCTCACTACGCAGCTGTCTCTAACCCTCCTGATACCCACATGGCTAGTACTATTATATATATACCTTCCTGGTCACTAGCTGTCTACCAAGTACTACCTACTTCAGAAAAGGATTTCTCTTGAAATCTGAACACACTTTCTGGCAGTAGTGTCCTTACTGAAAATCCAACCCTTCTTTTTAGCTTCTTTGAAATACATATATACAGAGAATATCCTTGTATATACTGTACTTTCTTTAAGGCTGTATCCCAAAACCCATCAATATGAACTTGTTTGCATGAAATAGTAGTCTTTAATAACAGATGGTTATATGTAGCAAATTTTAAATGCTGGAAACTAATGGATTTTTTTTCTTGAACATGACTTGCTTTCAGATATGACTATGATAAATATGATGAAGATGTCAGCTGGGTAGAATCCTTTAAAGATCCATCTGTAAATGCCAGTTTACTGCTTGCTATATGTCCCAGCCTTCCAGTTTTCCAAAGGTAAGATTACATAATTTAACTTTAAAGCTGTAAAGGTAATACAGTATTTTATTTGTTCACTGGGTGTTTTATGTGATTTTGGTAGGTTTCTGTTCTGCCCCATATATGTGTGGAAAAAGATAGGTTTATAAATAAGTATGTAATTCTTTAATCCACTCACTCTTGGAGGCTCAGAACCTAAATGTACACCCTGTTTGGCACTTAAAAAAAAAGTTGTCAACATTATCATTAGACATTACCATTACTGCTTCATAGTAAATATATCAGTATTGTAAAACCTAACTTGCAAGCATGGTTAGCTATCATACTTGACATGTCTGTCACACACATGAGACAGTTATAGTAAATGGGTCAGTAATGTCAGTGCCTAGTGTGTTTGATTACATAAGAATGTAATTGTATTTCATGTTCATTACAGAGTTATCACTTGAATCATCCAGTCCATTTTATAATTCTTTTTAGCTGAATGTTTAAGTGATGAAGAGTCAGCACCAGTGGTTGAAATGTATTCTAAGGATGTCTGTAGTTGAGGTATTCATCTAACTTCCTCTTCTTGTGGAAATCAATATATTAATTGATTTCTCACAATTAACATTTGTCTGCTGAGCAGACTTACATCTTCTTTGTGGTACAATTTAGTCTTTCTCTTGCAATACATTTTTCCATATCAATAAAAGGTTTATTTATCACAACAAATATCAAAATTCAACTTCATATACTCAGTGGAGTATGCACGTCTTACAAAAGCATTCTATGGCCCAAATGAGTGTGGAATAAATGTTAGCTTTGACCCTGGGGTAGTATTTTCTGGTGGATTCACTCATGGCCTTGCTTGCACAACAGGTGGTTCATGGTATAATTCATGGGATATTGCCTCTGTCACAACTTCGGTCATCATCATTTTGTGACAAAAAAGAAACATGACATCAATTTACGTGAAATATCAGCTTGAATTATTTTGCAAATTTATGGTGAAATTGGTGAAAAGATTAGGTTTGTTGCACACAGTGGATAATATAGGCATGCATGGTCTTTTATGTTCAGAGATGTTTAAAATTGTTTTATCCAAATTTACATTTACATGGAACTGTACTTTGATATGAACATTTTTGACAGTAACCCTGTGTTGAACCGATGTGTGCCACTAAAAGGTGAAGGCCCAACAGGGGTGCTGTATAATCTGTATGGCTACCTTAATACCATGGATGTCCTGGAGCAAGTGTTGGCAGATTTATATGCATCCTGGCACCTGATTCTTATCTTCATATTCATCACTCTAGGTGAGTTAGCAGATAGTTATGATGTTAGTTTTTACTTATTCATTGGTAGTTTGTGTTGATACACTTTCAGTTAATCATTGGTAGTGTGTTATGGTACACTCATAGGCAGGCTTGGTTTACAAAAAAACTGGATTAAGGCATTAATTGTGTTACCATAAAATTCAGTGCACAAGAAAATTGAGATTATAGAGGAGTAAGTTGATTCAAGTAGGATTAAATGATTTTGAGGAAAGGTCACATGTTTGTGTTGACCAGTAAAGTGTCTGATTGAGTAAATCTAATTGTGTTTGACTGCTCTTTATGCATGTTCATTTTTGCTGCTTTTGAGGAGGGAGCAAGTTAGTGACCACTGCCCTCTAATGTTAAGTGAGTTTCTGCATAATTTAGGAATGATCTTAACAGTCTGATTAGTAAGCATAGGAAATATATTTTTACAGAAATATTTTTAACTTTATTATAAGTAGGTACTCTCCAGGGATGTTTCCCATATACAGGTTGTACCTCTCTAATCCGGTGCTCTGTGGTCCGGCAACACCCATGGCCCGGCACGTTTTGAATCTGCCACCATTAGTTTGTGGATCTGTCACCAGGGCAGTGCTGTTAGCAGCGCTAAGGCACCAAATCTGTTTACACTGCAGCCGAGCTAATTAACAATCCTGTTAATTTCTTATAGCCCCAGAACAAGTGTATAATGCTGACGAATCTGCCCTGTATTGGCATCATATGCCACGAAAAACCCTTGTCCAAGATATTGAGGAGTCTCCATCTGGGGGTAAGGATTCCAAAGATAGGGTAACAATTCTTGGCTGCAGCAATGCTGCAGGAACACACAAAACCAAGCTGATGGTAATTGGTATGAGTGTTCACCCGAGGGCCTTTAGAGGGGTCAATTTCTGTTTTCCAGCATTTTCTGTGATCCCGCAATGGCCAGGTCCCAAGGCTGCTGGATTAAGGAGGTACAACCTGTACATTATTTATTTGCTTTAATCTGGACCTGTTAAACTTGAGCTATAGGTTGGGAATGTTTGATGTGGGTTTGCTACATTCTAGTGGCAAGGTTTGGTTTGGAAACTGGATTTCATTGTTTATATAGTTCATAGCAAGCAAACAACTGTTATCTGGTTACTTTGGGGGAAGTTGATGGTTACTTTAGGGTTTACACCACCTGCTCCTCCATGGATTTGCATCCAAATGCAGTAGTAAGTCTTTCATAATCAAGATTCATTTTATGCTCCTCTCTCAAAGCAGGAATAGATTAATATTTAGCTTTCCATGCTTTACATGCAGTTAACAGATTACATTAGTGTGAAGGTTACTAAAGCACAATACAAAATGTGAAGGATGCATGTGTTAGAAATGCAGTTTCTTGGCAGATACCTTTTGCCACCATGCCTCTCTGTGTTTATATCAAGTAAGTCCAGGTCCACAATGAAAACAGAATTAGTCTCAGATAGAATAATTTCTGGGTACAACAAAAGATGTAGATTCCTTCCATGGTGCTTCAAATGGAAATAGTAGTAGTGATATAGTACTAGATCAGAATTTTTTGTTCACATTCGGCTTGATTCGTAATTTATTTTTCTCTTTGAACAGGTTTATCATGTGCAGTGATGCTGTGTTTACACTTTGTGGCAGGGATTGTATCATATGCCGTCATCATAGCTGTGTCACTTGCTTCAGTTCGTAAGTATAAAATCTATTTATCATTAGAGTAGATGTAGTCCCAGTTACATGGGGTGGATCAAGTGCATACAGTCTCTTAGTTCATCACATTAGTATGCTAAAAGTGAAATATGAACTTTTCTGCTAATATAAGCACCTACATACATTTTCTCTCTGTATACTAGGTTGATTCATCATGCAAAATTAATGTCCTCAATACTATTTTCATTCCTACACTCAAAACAGGTCCATTACACCTCGTGAAAAGGCATTTGTCTGGCATGTTCTTCTAAAGTCCCTGTAGTCTCAATCAATTCATTCACTACATCCATCCATTTCCTCAGCAATCTGTCTCTTTTTCTCTGAACCTTCAACTATTGTGCTGTATATCTCATGACTAACCTATTCTTTAACATATCTACTACCTGTCAATACCATCTTAAAATACTTTTCTTCATATACCTTTTTAATTTCTTCACACATCCACTCCTCTTCATTCCTCACTGATTTCATAGTTCCACTTATACATCGTAAGTTATTCATTACTGAAACATTTTAAAATGGGCCTAATTTAGGCAAAATATAAACTGAATTCTAATACTGATAAATCCTCTAGGTGCTGGGAGATAACTATATATAGTTGAAAGAGTAGTTGATTTAGACTTTTTAAATTATGGCAAAGGTTAAGTTGCACGTTAAAGGGTAATTACCAATGATGGACAGGCAGATAATGACAGACAAAGCAGTTGTTGAATGTCTGCCATGCTATGAAGTTGATGCAAAAATAAGTGAATTAGAAATTCATGACATTTATAGTTTGAATTATGAAAATAGTGTGGGGAATGGAGATGACAGGATATGTGTGAACAGGAAGATTGTGGAATAAATGGACTGGTGCTGTGAAAGGCCAATTAGGGCTTCAGGTAATTCAGATGAAAATGCCAAAGGAATGCTTTTTGACTGGGTGTAATGGAACTCTTTTTTTGTGTACAGATTTCAATGTTATTGGAGACTTTAGTTTTACATGATGAATCAACTTAGTGTACTACAGCAGTGTTCCATGGACCAACTGCCGCAACCAGGATTTGAACGTATTTTTTGACTCTGTGAATGAAATAACGTCCTTTATTCTCATGTGCCTTTTTGTATAAAGAATATCTGAACACCAATAAATATTGTTTGATAAAAAGTCAGTTTATTCTGAGTTTGGATGTATTTGTTAAATAAGTGAAGTGGATGTAGGAAGATAAGGAAAATACGACTTAAACTTAAGAACCCACTCATATTTTACAGTTGCAACAATACTGCTGTGGTGGAGCTATGCCACTGTTCGTTTGCAGCTTGACAGCTCTCCATTTGACCAGATACTGGATGAAACTGTCCGTAATGAGCGAGCACTGTTGGTGTATGCTATCATTTCCACAGTTATTACTGTAAGTTAAGTTAATTTTTGTCATTTTATGGTTTGAGTAGATAAACTGAAGGCATGTCTGTAACTCAGGATTTGAAGGTAGTCCATTTAATTTTTTTATATTTTTTATTGTTTTATATAATTAATTCTTGTGTTCTGTATTAAAAGAAGCTTGATGTCTTACACTATCCAGTCTAAGGCTTAAGTACATGCAGACCAATGAAAAATTAGTTTCTAGTAACCAGAACATAAAATAATGTACTGCACACACATTTATGCAGGGGCCCACCTGGATTCAAATCCTGGGCACATCAGTTAGCCCACAGTCAACCCAGCTGTTCATCCTTGTACAGTGCTGGTCGATAAATGGGTACCTAGCTTAGGTTGGTGTATGTGTGTGTTTATACACATAAGAATAAGGACATTGTACCTTTATACATGGTTAGGAGATGGGGGCAACACAGTGTAAAACTCTTTCCCCATAACAAACAAATAGTAATCACATACACACACACACACATACACAAGTACATATGAGGTCAGGTGACAGGCTGTGTTCCTTAGGTCCCACCATACAATCAATGCCAACATCATCATACCAACATGAAGTGCTCTGCAGTCACCCAGTACCATCCACACTTGAAGCTGAAAACTTTAACCTGTATTAGTGAATGATCTATATACATACATAAATATACAT
>JAUTYZ010674413.1:0-14148 GCA_032273725.1 Panulirus interruptus | reverse complement strand
GGTTGACAAAGAGGATATATGTGTCAGAAGTGGAGGGAACAAGGAGAACGGGGAGACTAAATTGGAGATGGAAGGATCGAGTGAAAAAGATTTTGAGCGATCAGGGCCTGAACATGAAGGATGGTGAAAGGTGTGCATGGGATAAAGTGAACTGGGACAATGTGGTATACAGGGGTCGACGTGCTGTCAATGGACTGAACTAGGGCATGTGAAGCATTTGGGGTAAACCACGGAGAGGTCTGTGGAGCCTGGTTGTGGATAGGGAGCTGTGGTTTCAGTGTATTATACACGACAGCTAGCGAATGGACATAAGTGGATTTGGCCTTTCTTCATCTGTTCCTGGTGCTACCTCACTAACACGGGAAATGGCTATCAAGTATGAAAAAATATGTAAATTAATGCAGATAAAGGTGTGTAGGGTATATGGGTAGTTAATATAAAAGTATATAGCATATTTGACATATTACTAACTTTAGAAGAAAATATTTTTATAGTGTATTGTTTGGAATGTGCAATAAAATGGTCTCATCCTTGTTACTGCACCTCTTACCGATGGCTGCCTTATGATAATGACACATATGTATCAACTTTGATCTAATTAATCAGCAGTTACAAGAGTAATATATACCATATAGTAAAATAAATGGATCAAGAATACTAAAAAATAGGACAGAATGCCTGAACATATGATTAGAAAAATGCGTGGAAATAAAAGTGCAGATTTAGTGAGCCCTCACACTCACACAGTGGGGAAATCCAGGAGCATAAAAAATAATCTTTCCACTAACATTTTCAGCTGTCCCATAAGACATATACCCCTCTTCTTTTTTATATTATCACCTAGCCAAACAGTTTAGCTTATTCACCAAATAAAAAAAAGGGAAAATCTCACATATTTCTACCTGTAATTGGTAAATGAAATAATTCTGGATGATGTAACCCAAGTGATCCGATGAATTACGGGTGATATAAATACGACAAGGGCATATTGTGAAAGAGTTAAAACAAAATCCCCTAACCCCCACTTTTTACATTATTCCTCGAGGGAAAATTATGTGAAAATTATGGATTTGAAGAAATTGAGGAAGATGATAAGAATGAACTGCTAGTCTCACGGCGAACATCTGTCAAACAAAGACCTAATGATGTTGGAAGAACTGCGAGCATCGGATGAGGAAAATACATATCAGCACCATCCACTCCAATTGTGTTCACAATGAAGGACGTGTCTCAGGCATTTTCATTTTTTGAGGAAGGAATGCAGATTATAATAGAAAAAATTATCCTCACCATAAACGTAGACTCAAATTTTCACAATTAATTGATGACGCGTTGCATTATAACAAGGAGCACTACAACAAATGGAAAACTAAGCAAGCAAAGCAAAAAACTCTGGATATATTTTTCACCTCAAAATCTAAAAAACCACAGAATGAAAAAGATGTGTTTCAGGTTATCCAGAACAATGATTCTCTCCCTTTTTCTCTGCATCTTACTGAGAAAAAAGATAGGTTGCTGGGTGAGGCAGGCACTGTTACTAACCCTCCTTCACCCTGCCAGTAACATCACCCCACCACTCACCTTAACCACCAACTCACACACTTACTGTCATCAATATCTGGTACGTATAATCTACTGAGGTACTATTTTTAAAATTCTATTATTGTTAAACATTGTCAATATCATATTTATATAAGCTTTACTATTGTTCATAAACATCTTTTGTATAAATCTGCAACATGTTGAAGGCAAATATTTTTTGGAAGAATGCATCTCCATATCATAATGAAAGTCAATGAGAAATTTGGTTCCTTTTAAAAAAAATTCACGTAATGCAACACTTTCTAGGAACGGAACCCCTTTGTTAAACGAGGGAGTGGTGTAGGTCATGTAACATCTTCACATATGCCAACATACAGGGACTGAAATCAAACAGAACAAATAAAATCCCCTTTATAAGTGGCTTGCAGTATTTGTGGCCTTCAGTGAAACACACACGAAAGACCAACAGAATAGTGAGGTTTGGATCTCAAATTACAACCTGTACAGATACAAAAGGACTATACTGTATACAACTGGGACTCTTATAATGAGCTCCTGAACTTCCCTAAAAATGTGGTAGAAGTTTGTGTCAAGGTTGAAAACCAAAAACTGGTCACTGTAGTAATCTACATCAGATGCAAATCCACAT
This sequence comes from Panulirus interruptus, assembly GCA_032273725.1. Classification (NCBI taxonomy): domain Eukaryota; kingdom Metazoa; phylum Arthropoda; class Malacostraca; order Decapoda; family Palinuridae; genus Panulirus; species Panulirus interruptus. Next base: position 11,957 of record JAUTYZ010674413.1, on the reverse strand, counting down.
AAATTTGCAGAACATGCAAAAAACAGAATTATTTAATGACCTCAGAAACCTAGTCCCATATATATTTGCCTTAGGGGACTTCAACCTACCACACATAAAATGGACACAGGCAGAAAACAGCATTGTAGCTGAAACTATTGATACTGTAGGAAGCTCAGATGAACAACTTCAAACAAATTATTCACACTGTGAGACGACTTCTTCCTCAGTCAGCAAATAGCAAAACCAACTCTGGACTTAATCTTTGCAAATAATGTGATCCTAGTATGTGAAACCAATTCATACACCCTGTACTCTGGTCCCAACCTAACTGAAGTAAAAATATGTTTGAATGCTAATCTGCCTGGCCAAAACACAGGTAACCATGGAGGTGTGTGCATTCAGCAATTTCAGTTTAAATAGTACGAGGATAAATGGGAGGATGTGATCAATAAGATATATGCGGCACTATGGGAAACCCTGCTCCGTGTGAAAACAAAGAAGAAATGTGTTAAAGACATGACTACTTTGGTACTCCAAACATGCAACAGACAAATACTAGTGAAAACGAAGCACAAAAGGGGTTGGGTAGAACAAAGAATATAAGCCCTATTAGGAGGCAAAAAAAGAATTGCGGACCTTCTATAAAAGCCACAGCTCAACTGGCAAAGGAAAGAAAACCCGCCAAATGATCTGATGGAAACAGACCATAAACTCAGAATGTCATATGAAACATAGGAAAAAGAAGAGAAAAGAAGAACTGATGAAATAAATAATAACCAAAAATACTTATATGCAAAATGCAATTTGAGGACCACAAACTCAGCTGGCCCCCTTAAAACAGAAAAAGGTACTTTAACAAATGACTGCCTGGAGATGAATGAGATTCTAAAAAAGTAATATGAATCAGTATTCAGAGAGCCAAATACCAACTTATAAATAAATGACCCCATAGACTTCTTCCTGAACAGTAATCCCTACCTAACTACAGTATTTCAGAGGACCAATGATAGCATGCCCATGTCCTCTGCCCTAGAATTGGACTCATGGAGCTCGGTCTTCAAAGAGAAATGCAAAATATCTCTTGCATGAGCACTAAATATCCTCTGAAGAAAAAGTCAAGATTCTGGAATCATCCCCGAGAGTTTGAAACTGACTCATATTGCCCTCCACAAAGGTAGAAGCAAAGCATCCCAAAATAATTATTGGCAAACAACAATGACAGTACACATTATCAAAATCTTCAATTGAGCCCTAAAGAGACAAAGTGCCTAAATCTATGGAATTGAACATTCTATGTAATCTAACACAACATGATTTCAGGGCAGGAAGATCTCACCTCTCTCATTTTTTTTCCAATATTAGCTGAGACAGCATGGGCAACTGAATGCCCTAAGCAAGACCATCTCATGTACGCCATATATGAATATACCCTGCATACGCCAGGTTACTAGTTTACTGACTAGCCCCAAAGGAAGGATGAACAATAGGGCTGACTGCACACCGACTACTGCAGCCTGGATTTCAGCCTCTTCAGGCTCTACCCCACGTGGCCCATGCATGCATCACAGTCATTAACACTATATGTTACACCATGGAGGTCCACTATGATTGAGGCTGCTGAGGCTCTGGAGTACACACAAAATGCTGATGTGATTTACAAAGACGTTGCAAAAGCATCTGGTAAATGTGACAATAGTGCCATAGCACATAAAATGCATATGATGCAAATAATCGGAAAAATTGGGAGATGGATGTATATAACTTTTTAAGAAACAGATCACAATACATAGTTATAAACCATGTCATTTCCAGTGCCTCCATAGAAAAAAGTTTTGTCCTAAGGAAATGTATGTGAACCCCATCTGTTCCTCATTCTTATATCTGTCACCAAAATGAACACGAGTCACTGTTTCATATCACCCTTTGTAGATGGTACTGGAGTAAGGATGAAAATCACATCTGTAGAGGATGCTGAGAGGCTGCAAAGAGACATAAATGAAGTCTACCACTAGGCCACCAAAAATGACATGCTTTTCAGTGGAGTTAAGTTACAACTCCTCTAGTATGGGGAAAATGAAAAAATGAAAAATAAAAAATACCACACAGACACAGTCTTACACCAACTGAATAATGAGAAAGACCTTGGAGTAATAATGCCTAATGACCTAAGCATCAGTGAACAAAAATAAAACAACAGTTACTTCCTCCAGAAGGATGAATCCTGCAGACTTTCAAGAAAAGGACAAAAATTTTTTTTTTTCAAGTTGCTAATTCTCTCATGACTAGAATATTGCCATGTTCTAACATCATTCTACAAGGCATGTAAAACTGCAGAATGAGAAAGTATTCTGAAAGCTTTCATAGTACTGGGAATGGCTGAAATCACTGAGGCTACACTCCCTGGAGTGCAGAGAGGAGAGGTACAACATCATCTATACCTAGTAAGTCCTTGAAAGTATGGTCCCCAACTTAGACTCAGAAAGAGCTTCCTACTGGCATGAGAGGTATGAGGGCTCTGTAAATTGCTACTTCTAAAATCAAAAGGTGTGATATGCACAAAATAAGCACCTTTAACATCCAGGGCCAGAGACTCTTCAACACTCTGTCTGTAACCATCAGAAACATTATGGAATAAACAGGGTAAGTTAAAGAGTACCCAGAAGTATCTACTAACTAAACCAGAGCAGGGAGGCTTTGGGGGATTATGTGAATCTGTGAGCTGCAGCTTCCAACAGCTTGGTAAACCAATGATCCAACCCAGGAGCCTGGGCCTGGCGAAGGCTGTGGAAGTAAAAGATCCTCACAAACTACACCAGGTACACTCCAGATATACCACATACCTATGTTTCTCTTTAATACTTCCAGCCAGATGCTATTTATCTTCCTTTCCCATTTCTCACTGTAAATCATACGATTCATAATGATCTAGGATAGGAAGGAGGTTAAGAGGTTGGGGTGAGATCTGTACTTATCTTTGCACTCTTTCTTATCCTCTTTTTTTCATTTTTTTTGTTCTCTATCAAAAGGGAGCCAGGGAAGAGGAGAGGAAGGTAGAGATCTCTTTTGTCTATTTCTTCATCCCCTTATTAATGATTCATTTAAAGCTTGACCTCAGGGAGAACTTTTGTCCATGGCTGGTGCCTTTTAACATAAAAATAAATCTGACAAAGTACTATGGAATATTACTAAACCAAAATACCTGCCATTCACCATAAATAAAATAGAAGTTTCCACTCTTTGTTTTTCCACACTTGTCTGCTGTTTTCACCAAAGTAAAGAAACACCAAAAATAGACAAAAATGGTTTCATTAGCACACATCCACTATATTCACAACTAAGCCCCACAGATCGTTCTATGGTTTCCCCTGACTTCTTCACATGCCCTGGCTCAGCCCATTGACAGAACATTGCCCCCTTGACACTGCATTGCTTCAATTCACTCTCTCCCATGTACACCTCACACCAGTCCTCCACTTCCAACATGTATACCTTCTCAGGCAGCCTATCCTCACTCATCCACCCAATATGTCAAAAACATTTCATCACATCCTCTTCAATTCTCTCATGCATACTCTTCTTACTGTCACAACTCTTTTACCCTAACATTTCATATCTTATATAATCAATCCTCCTAACACCACATAATGTCCTCAACCATTTCATTTCTAATAAATCCACCCTCTTCCATACTTTTTATCTAGAGCCCACACCTCACAATCATACAATACTTTAGGGACTTCCATACCATCAAACATTGCTCTCACAGACAATGACTTCTCTCTCCATACACTCCTCACTGTACCCAAGGCCTTAGTCCCTTCAACCACCCTCTGGCTTACTTCAGTTCCCATGATTCCATCTACTGCTATATCCACTTCCAGGTATCTAAAATACTCCACTTTCTTCAGGTTCTCTCCATTCAATCTCAAAATCAACCAACCCATCTCTACCACTGCTAAAATTCATATATAACCTTACTTTAATTCAAATTAACTAAACTTTCTCCTTTCATACACACTCCCTGTCTCAGAAACCAGTTTCTCACTCATATCTACTAACACAGCCATGTCATCAGCAAACAAAAACTGACTCATTTCCCATGTTACCCCACCCCTAAGAGATTGCAGACCTGTCCCTCTCTCCAAAACACTTGCAATTACCTCCCTTAACACCCCATCCATTAGCAAGTTAAACAGCGATAGTGACATCACACATCCCTCCCGCAGCCCCACCTTCACCTAGAATCAACCATCCTCCTCTCTTCAACTTGCACACAAGCCTTACTCTCTTGATAAAACTCATCACTACTTCTAGTTTTCCTCCCACACAATATACTTATAACACCTTCCAAAATGCATCTCTTTTAACCCTAACACATACTTTCTCCATAGCCATAAATGTCACATACAAATCCGCCTGTTTCACTATTTCTCACATATATTCTTCAAACCAAACACCTGATCCACACATCCTCTACCACTTCTAAAACCACACTGCTCCTCCCCAATCTGATGCTCTGTACATGCCTTCACCCTCTCAATCAATACCCTCCCATACAGTTTTCCAGGAATACTCAACAAACTTATACCTCTGTATAGTGCCATTGTATAAAGGCAAAGGGGATAAAGGTGAGTGTTCAAACTACACAGGCAAACAACAACTGACTCACTTCCCAGACCCTCTCATCGCCAACAGACTGCATACTCGCCCCTCTCTCCAAGACTCTTGCATTTAACTTCCTCACCACCCCATCCATAAACAAATTAAACAACCATGGTGACATCACACACTCCTGCTGTAGACCGACCTTCACTGGGGACCATTAACTTTCCTCCCTTTCTACTCATACACACACCTTACTCCCTTGATAAAACTTCTCACTGCTTGTAGCAGCTTACCTCCCACGCCATATATTCTTAAGGCCTTCCACAAAGCATCTCTTTCAACCCTATCATATGCCTTTTCCAGATCCATAAATGCCAAATAGAAATCCATCTGTTTTTCTAAGTATTTCTCACACACATTCTTCAAAACAAACACCTAGTTCACACATCCTCTACCACTTCTGAAACCACACTGCTCCTCCCCAGTCTGATGCTCTGTACATGCCTTCACCCTTTTTGATCAAGACCCTCCCTTAGAATTTACCGGGTATACTCAACAAACTTATGCCTGTGTAGTTTGAACACTCACCTTTATCCCCTTTGCCTTTATACAATGGCACTATACATGCACTCTCCCAGTCCTCAGGCACTTCACCATGATCCATACATACATTGAATATCCTTACCAACCAGTGAACAACACAGTCACCCCCTTTCTTAATAAATTCAACTTCAGTACCATTGACTCTCACCGGCTTGCCGCATTTCATCTTCCGCAAGGCTTTCACCACCTCTTCTCTCTTCACCAAACCTATCTCCATGACTCTCTCACTTCGCATGCCACCCTGACCAAAACACCCTACATCTGCCATTCTATCATCAAACATATTTAACAATCGTTCAAAATACTCACTCCATCTCCTCCCCACTCCATCAATACCTGTTATCACTTCCCCTTTTGCCCCATTCACCTATGTTCCCCATTTGTTCTTTTGTCTTTTGGACTTTATTTACCTCCCTCCAAAACATCTTTTTATGCTCCTTATAGTTTAATGATACTCTCGCACCCCAATTCTCATTTACCCTCTTTTACAACCCCTGCACCTGCAAGTGTATGCTATTGTGACAAAAATGTTGTTAGATCCAACCCAGGGAGAATTTGAAAGGTGAATGTGGAGAGAAATTCGGAAGTTTTTGTATATCTTGAAAATATAGTAGGTGGTTATAAGGGCTTCAGCCACGGGGGAATTAATGTGCATATGTTTTAGAAAAATTATCAACAGAATGTGTGGGAAGTATTTTTTGGGGAGGAATTGTTACCTTGAAAGCTGATGGCTAATGTTTTGTAGACTTACAAATGTTTAGGAAACAAACAGAAGAATTATCATCCTTCTGTATCAGATATAGTTTTCCATTGCAGTAGGTTGGCCATAGCTAAATCTCCTCCAGCTGCTTAGCTTGGCATTAATCCTCAATTTCGCATTCCTGATTTTGTCAAAGACACAACCTTAGCCTTTTGTCCAGTCTTAATATTCTTTACTTACTGTTACTATTACAGATACATTATTAAGGCCCTGCTTGAAGAATAAGTGCCCTATAATAATCACTTATATTTGTGTACATAATCACAGATTGTAATTACCCCATATCTCTTTGTACAGAATAAGGAGAGAGTTTTACCATTATGGGGCCCCATCTGTTAAACTTTCTTTACTATCAAACAGTTTTTCCAACCTCACACTAAACAGTACCTCTTCACATCCTTCCCAACAAGTTTGTTGCTTAGCTTCTTGCTAAAGGCTTCTGGTTACTCTGTAATTGCATCTTATGAATAACTGTTCATTGTCAATATCACCCATCTAATTTAGAAATTTGAAGGTTGTATTCTTGTTACCCCTAACTCTTCCCTTCTCCGTAGTGGGCAGCTTTGTAGCCCTCAGCCTCGCATTGTAGCTCAGCTCTCATGATCGAGGTACTATCTTAGCTGACCTTCTCTGAACTCTATCAGGTAAATCTTTTTGTTTCTTTACGTTCAATGACCATACTTGAGAAATATATTCATTTTGGTCTAATGTATGTTTTGGTACTTTACCAAACACATCCATATCCTTGTAAGTAGTTAAATGCGATTCTGAGATTTGCTAGCAGACTGCTTACCTTTCTAACAAAGCTCCTGATATGGAGCTGTAAAGACAGGTTAGGCACAATGTCAACTCCTAGATCTCTTTCACATACAGATTTAAGTAGCTTATTTCTGGCTACATGATAGTCATGCTGAGACCTTCTTTCACTGTGTCCCATCCTCTTTACTTTGTTTACTCAGTTTGAACTTCATCAACTATATATCAAACCAACTTTGGAGTTTGTCTAGATTCCCTTGTAAGAAGATGAAGTCATTATCATTCATTATTTCTTTAATGACCTTGGCATCATCTGCAAACACACTCAGGTAAATCCAGTCCATGAGTCAAATCATGAACATATACCAGGAAGAGCCCATTTCAAGAATACTTTACTAATCTGTGTCCTTTGCTCCCTTCCACCAAGGCTATTTTATATCCAAGGAAGTAGTCTCTCTCTTATTCCTGTCTACAGATCCAACTTTTTAACCAACCTCCAATATGGCACAGTGTCAAAAACTTTCTGACATTTCAGGAATACACAGTCTACCCATCTACTACTGTTGTCTTAGGTGGAGGCCTCCTGTCATAGAAGTTTAAGAGATCTGAAATGCTTGGCATTCTTTTCCTGAAACCTTGTTGTCTCCAAATTAGGTAGTTTTACCTTTGCCAGTAGTCATCCATTTGCTTTGAGATCATCTTTTCCAGTATTTTACTGATGATACATGTTAGGGAGACTGGTCTGTATTCTTGGTCTGCCCACCAAGTATAGCACACATCAGTATATCCTGACCTCGAACGATCTTACAAACTAAGGAACAGGACTATGTCGGTCAGGTGGTCTTATTCTAGGGGACAGTGGTGTCATATCTATGGATTCTAACTCTCTTTTCATGGGTTCACATAAACTCCTCTTTACACCAGTGTATGACTTAATTTTCTTGTTTGCTCTCTTTATATTAGCCAGTTCAAACAGGTTCAAAAGACAATGTGCAGACCTCTTGTCTAAGCACTTCCATTACTCTGTAAGTTCCTATCTACTTTAATGAATTTAGTTCCATACTAGTTTCAGGAATAGGAAACTCATTTATTACCAGAACAAGGTCACCTTCTTTCACTTTTTGGTTCACGTTTTCCTATTAGCCACAGTTATATATTTCCTTGCTATGTGTAAATTAGTTTGTTGAATAGTGTCACAGGCAATTTTCAGATTTTCTTGTCTGTCTTCATCACTCAACACAGGCAGTGGAGTACTGACGTGTTAGGTCATATGTCTTGAAATAAACGCAGAGTAGGGTTACTTACCTAGTGATATATGTATGGTAAGTGTTTAACAGTATTTCTCATTTATTTTGGCCACCTCAGGGAATGTCTTCCTATATTATATAACACAGTTTTCATTGTTCTCTGCATATGTTCCACTTAACTGTTTCCATAAGGGTGATAAGGTGTGTTGTAACCCTTCCTAATGTTGAACTGAGCTCATAAAGTTCTAAACTGTTGGCCTGTAAACTCTCCATCATTGTCCGTAATAACTATGTAAGGTATACCAAAAGTTCTTAATGGATTAAATGTTACAAATATGCTATAATGGTATATGACTGTCAGCACATAGAGGTACTCATGAGTTCCAGTACATGTCAGTAATATCCATACTAATTTTCTCTAAAGGTTGATTTACTGGAGATAGTTCTTGCCATTGTGTTGCTCTCTCTGGTACCTTTATATTGTTGACATCTTATAGAAGCAGTTACTTAGTTAATACCTCTAAAATTAGGCCAGTAGAACATTGTTTCATCTTTATCAATAGATTTTCTCTAATTTTTTTCTCATACTTGATCGCCGTTTCTTGTGTCAGCAACGTAGCACTAGGAAACAGATGAAGAAAGGCACACCCGCTCACATACACATGTATATCATATACATACATACTCGTACATATACATATATATACAAACGTACGTACATATACATACACATTATATACATACACATATATACGCATGTACACATTCATACTTGCTCGCTGTCCTCCATTCCTGATGCCACCCCTCCTCACAAAATGCATGAAAGACAAGAAAAAAATGATAACATATGCATTCTTCTTTTCTCCTCCAAACCTGATCTAATCGAATTGACCTAATTCTTGATCATGGGCTAACATTATGGCTTCTCTCTTTATACTTTCATAGTAACTCAGTTCTTCCCATCATTGTCCATACTCATTACTTACCAACACACAGAGTTTCAAGCTTAAAAAATCGGTGAATGCTTAGAGAATATTTGAACTAACTGTAGAATTCTTGTTTCACATTTTACAGAGCATGCAAGATTGAACACCAGCATAGGAAGGCGCAAGACTTAGTTTCAGAAGTTTCACAAAGGTTGGAATCAAAGCAGAATAACCAAGATTTTAGCCTTGAGACTGCTATACAGAAAGCAAAACATGTCATGTCAACCTTGAGGAATAGTAATACACACATCTTTTTACCTAATGCAGTACAAGGATCTACCAAAGGAATAACTTTCAGTAAAGACAGTCATAATATACAAAAGATTCAATATAGTGTCCCTAACTATAATTTACGTGTTGATCAGCATATTGATGATTTTGCAACATCAACAGCCAAAGAGGAACCGAAGCAAAACTTTCAGAAAACGAAAGTTATCGGATCCTCAGAGGAAAATTGGAACAATATTGAAAGCATTGTAGACCAAGTGAAGTGTCAGAAAGAAGAATTCTGGGCCTCTCTGGTTCAACGAGGTTTTGTCAAGCCACATGAAGTCACAAATGTTGGTGCAGAGGATGCACATCAGGTTGTGGAGATCTTGTTAAAACAAACGCCTTCCCCTCTTCCGATGATGATGTTGGCAAGAACATCGCAGGGGAAAATGATCATGAGAAAATGTTATCCATTTTAAAACAAGGAAACATAAGCGTAAAAAAACCGTTGGCTTCATCAGATGTCAGACGACAACGTGCTCTAACAGTTGCACTGAAGGGAGATAAGGAAACTCAAGTTGGCTCATCTCTTGTAGCTTCACATTCATTATTATTTTCAAATGAATCTGTCAAGTCTCATTACTCATCAGAGTCAAGTGTAAACCATACTGAATCATCTAGAAATACAAATGAAAAATCTGATAGTGGTAGTAGCAGTCATTCAGGTGCTAGTGAGGGAAATGAATCTGCCTGTTCCAATATTGTTGATAAAGATGAAAGTAATTTCTCTGATGACAACAGTGGATTTCACCATCCTTCAAGACATTCAAAGGATGATGGATCTTTAAGTTTTCCATCCTATGATGGAGTTACCAGCTCCAGTTAGAAAATAAAGGATTCTCAGTGTAGGATTATATGATAAACATAACTAAATGTATATCAAAAATCATTTGTGATTTCATACAGATGTAACGGTTATCTGAATATAGCTGATCATAATAAAAACAATTTCTTCAGTTGTCTGATATATCTTTAGAAAGAATATGATGCACTTTTTATTTTCTGAACTTGCCAGTGAAGTTTGCGAGTGGAGGGATGCAACTTTTGCTTGCTGTCCTTGAGTTTAGTGATATTTTTGCTATTTGTGTTTCAGGTGATACTGTTCCTCTACAAGTAACTAACCATGGGTCCTAAGAAGTTGTTCTAGGAAGAAAAGGCTTGTAATCTAGCTTGGACACAAGAAATTGTGTCTACAAGTGAGATTTCAAGATGTATTAGCAGGCCAATTTCAGTACCCCGACTTTTTCTTTTCCTTCTAACATCATCCCTCATTGAAAAGCTGGGTCTAGTTGACTTAGGCGACTGGTAATCTAATGAAGCGAGAAGGGATGAAAACCCCGTCTTTATCAGGTTATCAGTTACCTGGATGGTCTCTGTAGGTTGACCAGACCCAGCTTTTCAGGGAAGGATGATGTTAGAAGACATAGTGAAAATATCACTAAACACGACAGCAAGCAAAAGTTGCATCCTTCCCATCTCAATACCACTGGTTATGAAATGAAACAGCATATTATGTCATCTCACTTGTTAGCAAGGAATATCCAGTTAGGAAGCTCAACTGGCGCTCATTTACTTTATTTTCAAAGAGGTCCATAAATATGACTACACCATCACCTACTACTGAGTACGTGTTACTTAAAGAGGACAGTTAGGTTAAACTATGATTTTCTGAGTGTCATAGAAAAAATAAAATGTCTTTTTCATTAAGACCAATATAAACCATTTAATTTGTGTTAATTGAAGCAAAGCTCCTTTGCATAAGTAAGTCAGTAGTTAAAAGTTACTTTTGCCGTGGCCACCCCCTTGAGGGAGGTCCCAAAGGGAATGGGCGTCAGAGATATAGAGAGACAGAAAAGTGACTTTATTTTACATTTTTCTTCATTATTATACATTTGACTGTATTTGTAGAATATTATGCACCAAACACACACAAATATATCTGTGCATGCATATTCCAGTTATATGGTCCTCTCCCATATTGGAGATGACCAAAATATTATAGTAATGAAAGTAAGTCGAGCGTGTGCCTTCTTTATTAGCCCTTTATTTGAATAATGGAGTGGGATCCTTGGTGCGATGAGGATAAATTAAAAATATTCAAATTGTTCATAATCTTTATTGTCGAAATGAAAAGTATTTCATTATAATTGCAATTATAACAAATCAGAACAATCAGTTACAATCATTTAGATTCTGCAAGTGTAAAAAGGAAATTACTTCATGCACTCGTCTAAATGCTATAGTAGCTTCATGTTAAGAAAGTTAAGAAGGCAAGCATAAGTAAACAACCAATTTACAATTATGCAAATGAAAATATTGAACGTAGCAAGAAACATTATGTTAGATATGGGATAGGGGAGAAAGGATACTTCCCACGTATTCCCTTCGTGTTGTAGAAGGTGACTAAAAGGAGTGGGGGGCTGGAAATCCTCCCCTCCTGTTTTACTTTTCCAAAAGAAGGAACGTGTTCCTTACGCTATCTTGCTTACGCGGGAAATGGCAAATATGTATGGAAGAGGAAGTGAGTCATAGGGTGGGGTAGGGGGCGAAGGTTCTGGAAGCATTGAAGAAAGTGTGGAATGATAGAACGTTATCTGAGAGAGCAAAAATGGATATGTTTGAATGAATAGTAGTTCTATCTATCTATATCTCTGACGCTTGTTCCAATTGGAACATATACATATATACATACATATACATACACATGCATATACACATATACACATGTACATATTCATACTTGCTCGC
>JAUTYZ010674412.1:7710-20682 GCA_032273725.1 Panulirus interruptus | reverse complement strand
TCCTTACAATTCAAAATGGCATCAAGTGATAGAGGAGTTAAAAGAAAGCGTGTGAACTGTATATTGTATTACTGTATGTTGTATATTGTAAAAAAAAAATGGTTACATTCGATTTATCGGACTTTCGACATTAACGGACACCCCCCTTCCCCCTATTAGTCCGTTAAATCGAGGGATTACTGTATATCCAAAATTTAGAGGATGACGCTGAGTAGACTGTGGATGGATTATTAAAGTTGAATGGGGCATGTAGATAAATTGGATCTGAAAATGACGTTGGCAAAATATCTGTCCAAAGTAAGTGGAATATGGTGTAAGAGAAGACCTAAACTAAAGTAATGATTAAAGGAGGGTTGGAAAATATGTGTATGTGGTAAAAGCAAGCATCGTTCAATGTGGAGTGCCATATAACACCAGAAAAACAAATATTTCATTCTTATGAACATGTACTTAGGAGAGCAACCAGCTTTCATCCTCATTTATTTCCATGGTCTACCAAATCATCAAACCCTATAAATTTTAGGTTATATTACCCATCAAAACCATCTCAGCAGCCAGCTACATGCATGGGTTGGAGCTGGTGTTAGTAAAGGCATACAAAACAGAAAATTTGACAGATTTCAGTACTCAGACACCATCTTGGTATAATTAATGACCTCATGGGTCATGTCAACCATGCCACCTTCTACATTCCTTAGCATTAAGGGAGGCTCATGGTGCCAGATTACCACAAGATATATATAGAATACATGAACCAGTCTACATAACTGGATACTTCAAACCCAAGCACAAGTCTTGGGTATTGTAAAACAAATATAACTGGAAGAAATATAATGAATGCATAAAATACTAAGTATCAGCTGATATGTAGGCACCAATTAGGTAGGTACTACTGCCTGATGTAAGGAATAGTAATAAAAGTAGCATAGTGAGCCAGCACTGCAGGGCTGTCACACTCCCTTCCCTGGCCCAAGTTACAATCTTTCCCTCCCACCTCATAGGTTTGGTGGTTGATTTTATGTATATTTATGCATACCTAACCTTACCTTCCTAACCCCCCCCCCCCCCGGAATCTCTTCTATGCGGCTCCCACAGCACACAGAAAGCCAACCATATCCACTGGGTGGGACCACAGGTCATAAAACATGGTGATGTTGTGCATGTCTTTGTGGGGATGTGATGAACACAAGGCAATTGAGGAGTAAGTGTTCAGTGTCCCTCGTGTAGCAAAGTGGTTCTCCATTGCCTGCACCGAAAAAAGATGATTTAGAGGATGAGGTAGATTATCCTACTGCCTCCCCACCCCAGTAACTCCAACATATCTCCTGCAAGACCACCTTAAGCAGTGATAGGCACAGTCTCTGATAGGTGTTGAAAATATTATTTTTTGTTTGTTTGTTTTTTTGGTTTATTTATTTTTTTATCAAAAATAACTAAATTTATATCACGTATTTACATTTGATTTTCGGTGTTGTTAAGTTTGTTTTTATTTCATTCTAATGGGATTCACTGGGAAAATGGGTTTCACTTACTGAAATTCCACTTAACCCTTAAAGGACTACACCCATACCTGTACAATTTTCTCTGTGGGGACCCTGTCCATACTTGTATGGTTTGCCTCTTGGAAGGCATGCTTAATTGGTATGGAGAATCATCTTATGTCACAAGCAACTATAATTAGCACCAGAAAAAATCCTAGTTTCGGTGTCTGTACAGTAAAAAAAAATATGGTTACTCTATCAATTATTTTTCTTTAACTTTTCTTGATATTTCCAATTAATCGGTATGTCTAAAATATACATTTTTTTATTTTTTGATAAACCTTAGTCCTGGGGCCCCCCTAAATTTTCACTGGGACCCCCCATAAATTTTCAAGGCTCAGTCCTTTTGAGTGATAAAGGTCAACTTTTCAGGAAAGTATCTTATGGGAAGGATATGTATACATCATCCTAAGTCATTTTTTTAAACAGGTAAATATTACTTTAAGTACTTTTGCTGCTGAAGAAAATGAATCAGATGCATATGTATGTCATTAACTATCTTCACAAATTTGGGACTAAACTTCTCAACTGAAGCCAATGAAATTTTCTCGTGTTTTGCTAACCCAGTGACTGACTCATCAATGCAGTGAATTACAAAACCAAAAAAAAATCAGATTTTCAAGAGCCTCTGTGTTGGGATTTGACATCCAGCATAGCACTACAAAATTTAGTGAGCATTATTTGATTCAAAGAATTCAACCTGAATATGAGAAATCTACTATCTAAATAAGTATCTGAAATTCCTTTTGAATTAAACTGGAAATAATTTCTTACCAATAACAGCTGCACCATAGCCATAGTGCATCTTGCCCATCCTATAAGAGCAAGTGGGAACCATCACTTCATGTAGCTTGGATGTGAATGCTTCAAATTCCCAAATTTTTCCTTCCTCATTTAGCATTTGGAATTCCTGAGCTATTGCATTGTCCTTGGTGGCAGCAAAATGGGCAGATTCATGGTCATGCCCAGAAAATATGAAGGATGGATGATGCTTTATTACTGTCTGCAAGAAAATATGTAAGTAGATATATGGAAATACTGCAAATATTCATTGATATCTACAGTGAATAAGTAGTAAAGTACGTACCAACTTTAAAGAATGGAGAAAATGGGAAAATAGATGATTTATTACAAAATGCATATATGCAAGAAAATACAAAAACACAAAGTGGAAGATGTATGGGGGGTACAGGATCCAGTAAGCAGTCAAAAGGTAGATGTGGGCCAGACATAATTGTGAAAACAGGAAGAGATAAATGTAAAAGGTACAGAGAAAATATTGTTGATAAAAGAGAAATTTTGAAGACTATTTTTCATGTTGAGGGTTCCAGCAGTATACAAAATTCCTCATCAAGGCCAGGTAATAGTGAAACTTAAAATGTGGTTAAAGAAACAGAAAATAAAAGAGGAGAATAATATCCTAAAAGTTTTTGAGGAAATAAAAATCTACCTTTTAAAATAGGGCAAACCATAGCTGGCCAGAAAAAGCGGCAGGAAAAGGAAGCCTAACCATGTAGGAAGAGAAATGGACATCAAAATGGCCTTCCTTGAGCTTCCATTGGCTACAATGTGGTTATGAGATGCATTGACTTGCCAAGTGTTGTGAGGTCTAGCTAATGGCAGATGTTTACAAGAAGCCAGTTCTTAGAGCAAAAGTCAAAGTAATATCTATAAAAGAGAGAAGATAACTAACGTGAAGCTCACCAAAAGTGAGTTAAGTTTTGTGATCAGACTGGAAGAGTTAATACGCTGAAGTAAGTGTGTAGAGCCACAACTGTCTCAGATGTGAAAGCAGTACTCCATACACGAAAAAATTAATCATCTGCATAATTAAAACAACTGTTTGAAAAGAGGATTACACTAGTATTACCTGCTATCAAATAAGCCTTACGATTAATTGACTATTTAACCTTATCTGTTGTGTTAAACCTCATGAAGCTTGGTTATGAATCCTACACAGATAAATTGCCCTAAGCATATGGAAAGTACAAAAATGAATAATTTATTGTACAACATGCTCTAAAGAAGTGCATAAAATAGAACTTTTCAAAGTAAAAAACGTTTTTAAATTCTAAGTTACAGCAAAGGTATTTGTAACAGACCCATACAAAATAAATATACATTATGAAATATGAAACAACATTATTACAGGGAGAGCCCTGTGAGCATCAGAGCATCAAAGAGAGAGAGTTCTTACAGATAGGGGGTCAAAACACCATTTTATCCTCCAAACAGGGTTTATCTACCTAAATTTCACCCTCTTCAATCACTAATATCTATGATGCTAGCTAATGCTTATTCATAGACATAACCATACAGCTATTTGCCAGGGCTTATAATGTTATTGGCATGGAGATGCAGATAATGTTTCCTGCCCATCAACCCACATCACTCGCTACCCACTGGAGTCTATGTCTCTGGCCTGTTCTGGTCTTTCTCTGTAAAGACTTAAGAAATGTTTTATTGAAAAAGACAGGTAGGTAGGTAGTAGCTGGGAGGCAGCCACCGACCAGGGAGGTATATTACTGGTAATACCCGCCTGGGTATTGGGAGCTAGCACTTCAATGGTTGTTAAGTTGCACTCCTCTGACCCAGAAGTTGTCTTTTCTTCCTCCCTCACCCACACATGGACAGCTGGCGTTATGTCTACAAGCATACAATCTCTCCTCGTCACAAGTAACACTGGACAACACTTAACTTACAGAACTCATTCTTTGTAACTCTAGATTTTCCTGCTGTGAGTGCTATGTGCTAGCCCTGCCTTTTGGCAAATGGTAGGAGTAATAGATAGAAGTTTTAGGTAAGAACATTAGACAGGTGCATTAGGTAGAAATAGTAGGCAGTAACATTAAGTGGTAGCACTGGGTAGAAGTAGTAGGTTGGAACATTAGGAAGACACATTAGGTAGAAGTAGTCAGTAGGAACATTAGGTAGGAGCCTCTGATAACACTGCACTAGAGTTGTCCTCTGCCAGTGGCATATTAAGGGTAAGGCAATAAAGGCTATGAAATGGCACTAGAATTCACCAGTTATGGAAACTCCATAGCCACCCCCTTCAGGGAGTTCCCAAAGGGAATGGACGTCAGTGATATAAATAGAGACATAGATAGAGGCAAAGAAATGGAAGGGAATACAGATGAATACTCAGAGCATTCAGCTTCTGGCAGAGAAATGGTTTTCTTTCTTCAAAAACTAAATTTTTCACCTCCAGACTGATCCTTTGAGCCTCAGAGAGCATACCTACATAAAGAAGGTGGAACCTCATGAAAAACTTTACCCTTTGAGACAATCTGACCTCTGATTTGGACTGTCCTGGACAAAAATAGTTTTTCAGTCTTCAAAACACATTTTTAGATATTTTTTCATCGTAAAAAGTACTGGATAACTATTAGGGTCTAGTGCTCTACATATTCCTCATATCAAATCAACCACAACAAAGGTCTCTGAGGCTCTATGAATAAGCTACCTTCATTGATATAGTGATGGTCAGAGAGAGCAAAGTCATGGTGGGGGTAAAGTCCTGGTGGGCAAACCTATGACCCCACTATAAGCATGTGCTTCTGCTGTTGCTCATAGGGCTCAGTCTGGAAGCAAGAAAAATAGTTTGGGTCATACAGTAATTCAGTTGCAAAAGTACTCATTACAAACCCATGCACATCATATACCTGCTTTATTCTTGTTCTTGTAATAGGTAAGAGAGGTATGTGTGAAAGAATTATGCGCATTCTTCCATCTTCATGTGGCAATACTCCAGTCAAGTTTTTGTAATCATCCATCACACGAACCTGGAAAAACATGTTATACTGCTGTGGTCATCCATCACATAAACATGGAAAAACATCAGTTATATTACTGTAGTCATCCATCATGACAGGATTCAAGAAAAATAGAATGACAAAAATGGAGAATGTTGCAAGTAACCATAATGACATATCAATTTATGTTCATGGTTTCCCTTTGTTGGGTACACCTGTATGACAGTATAACTTATTGGTCCATCACTTACTCTGTTCATCATACTCTCTTCTCTATAATCTTACATGTCATACACCTATTTTTAACTCACTCCTATTCATGTTAACCCTTTGCTCTATCCATTTTATTTCCAAAACATGGTTCCAAACATATATTTTTTTCTGAAATAAATACATATGGACAAAGGAACACAATATATGTTGTTATAATTGTTTTTATTTAAAAAATTATTATATTTTTAATAATACTGTAAACACCATCCCGAGATATGTTGGGAATTAGAAAAAAAATTATAAAATATAATATATACTTTTTATTACTTGTAATACTTTATACATGCCTCAACCATATACTACTGTACTTCTAACACTTTGTACATGTCAAAACCACATACTACTCATAATACTTTGTGCATGCTAAAACCTCATACACAGTAGAAGCACCTAAGTATGGTAATCGTGGAGCAGAATGATCAGGAGATCAAGAAGATCCAGATTTATTTTACTTCAAACTCTAATATTAGACAAATTTGTTGGTGTCAGAGTCTGAGCTGTCCTAATCAGGCTTGTGTCATCTATCCTGCTAAGACTCTTCTATGTTTGCCTGATCATTACTATCATCATATATTTCATTTTCAGTATACAAGGCAAAAAATGGATAGAAATGCCAGTAGAAAAAAAAATCTTCAATTTTCACATCAGCTGGCAATATGTATGTGTTGACATCTGTTGATAAAAAAACGTAACTAGACTCATTCCCTAAGTTACTCTGGGCCTGCATTTGAAAAATTAAAGCAGCCTATCTCTGTCACCAGCATCAAAGCACTCCAGAACACCTAATTTTACCTCCAAACAAATGCATTTCTTATTTTTCTTCATACCAGAAGCACAAGATTCTCTTGGGCCATTTCCACACATAGTTGCAAGAGGTTTGAGGATGTTATACCAAATGACCCACTGCATCATCCTTCACGTCCATTTTCGTCTGCTTTGTTTGGAGACTGATTTTTCTTCTAACACTATATTCATAATCATTCTTCATAATCTGACATGTTCAAGATTGATCATTAACTTTTAGTCACTTGATCCCCACAAAATCTTATTTTATATTGTGTGGAAGGGCAGGGGACCCACATGATGTGCTCCCACCATGGTTTTCAGTAGGTAACTGAACCCTATGGATATTTCTGAGGGCTAGTCAGATTTGCAGACAACGCAGAGCATTTATGCATGCCTCTAATTTGTAAGGGAACCTTTAGTTCCTTCAAATGTGGGTGGGAAAATTCTGAATATATGGCATATGTTCTAAGGACTCCACCAAAAACTATACACTGTACATGGTTAAGAGTGAAAGGGGTAACCAAAGGAAGCATATAAGTATACAAATGTCTTTTAGGTACAAACTGTGTAACAAATGCTGCTCTAAAGTTTTTCTTTCTTATATTTAACAGAAAAGTTAGTACTGTGTATCTATAATATGCATCTTTAACGAACTGTTTCCCAAAGCTACCATTAAGTGAAACCACTTATGCCTTCATTCAAGATGCTCCATCATGCTGGCCTCAGTCTTTGCAAGGGAATTGCCTCTAATGCTGTAGTGGGATGGACAGAAGGCATGTGTTACACCTCAATGTTTCTTCTATTGTAGGAGTCATAAACATGTGCTCTACTGTAGCCATGACAGGTGGGTGGTGTGCTTCACTTTAAATATAAAATGCTTTCTGTTCTCACTCTGAGCACAACAGCACTGCCACACATTCTGTATAATTTCAAGCAAATGGAATATTCATCCTCTTCAAAACATTATGATTATAAATGGACACTTTTAATCAATTTGCTTAAACAGGTCGACTATCTGTCAACCCAAAAGTCTGGGACCATGAGATTTCCGTATGTGGGTAATTACGTTAGGTGGATACTATCAAGAACTTCTGGCTAAGGAAAGTATATAATAAACCAGAGTACTTGGTCAGTTTGGTTAAATTAGTATTTTCAGCAAATACCTATAACTTTTTAATTCATGCATCAGGTAAGAACCTACTAGATAATTGTGCAGAAGAAATATATGAAAAATACAATCTACCGTATCACTCACCGAGTATAAGTTGATTATGAAAGTAGTTAACCTGCATCCAAGTGTTTGTATCTTATGTAGCACTTACATTTCTCTCATCCATTTACATCATTACATTTCTGATCATGTTATAAATTTTGTGGAAGCTTTTGTGCAGTTTACTATGTCAGGCAGAAGTTGAAGATATGTGAGATTGACCTGGAAGGCTTAATTGGCTGGAAGATCTCTGGTACCATAACTATGCCAATTACATTTTGATAACTATGTAAAATGTGGAAGTCTCCTTATATTTCTAATGTTGAAGAAAAGAAGTATGCAGTTTACCCAGCTTCTTCAAATCTTAAAGTGACATTTAAAGAATCAGGGTCAATCAGAGCTATAGGGAAGTGACTGACTGGTTGAATGAATGAAAATTGAAGCTACTGAAGTGACAGCATTTAGTTTGGGTGAGGATGTGCTTTTTGATGGTATTTAAAGGAAATAGGTTTGGCAAAGTTTTCTCTTATACCAATGCACCACTTTCTCTTGAAATTTCAATCTTTTTTAAGATATGTTATGCTACACTTGGTTCAACCAGCAAAAGGATTGGACAAACATCATTAAGCACTTCTGTAGAAGTCTAGAAACTTCAGTAGCATAAAAGTTACTTCTGTTCAATATTACATTACAGTATTCTTATAAGAACTGGAAAATATTTATTACTTACTTGCATGAAATCTATGAATTTATACTGTACAGTAGTAGACTGACTGAAGACTGAGTAGAATCTCTGAACCTTATGTGGTGTCACCTTATCTGTACCCTCTCCTCCAATGTCATTGTCTCCAGGGACATATATAGCATGCTAAGGGAAAAGGAATATTACATATTACTCTCAACCTTTCCAAATTATAATCACATTGACCTGTGCAAATACACAGAATGATTTAAGACAAATATAAAAGAGTAACATGAAAAGAAAAGTTCAATAACATCCATCTTGATGAAAGAGGAAATCAGACTTTTTACTTACAAATATCATTCATACACAGAAGCAGAGCTGCACCACTCATGCCAACCAATATCAGCAGTCTGCATGTAAAAGTCAACATTTAAGTCCCAATACTCATTGGCTACAATTTCTGACGGAAATGAAATGCTAAAGAAGGAAATTCAGTAGTTAATCCAATATGAAAAGTGAGCACCATGAACCACTATTGTATGTATCACAACCTTTGTAAAATTACAAATTATTAGAAGCCAATGGTATGGATGTAAGCACAGTTTACCTCAAAAATAGGTCCCCTACTGCTGCACTGTTAACTGTGAAATAATTTAAGTACAATTACTTGGCAAAAATTGGTAAAACTGATTTTACCAAATTTGGCAATGACTGGCATAACATATGAAATATAACCTGAATACTGAGGTAACTCAGGATAAGGTTAAAACTAGTAAAGTGGAGTCTGTCATTTGTTTTAAAGCATCATATAAAATTGTGCATTTTGGAAAAAAAATCCAGATAGCCACTTCCATATAATGAAAACAAATAAAATATAAATCCAGCATGCACCTATGGTGTCTGCAACTTTGCCAGTTTGAGTATCTCTACCAGGGAATCAGCAAGGGATTACTATTGAGAGAATACGTACAAATAGTATGGGTTATGGGCTACATTAACAGAGAATCAAATTTGGAGAGAGAGTTGACAGAAGGTGGCAGGTTCCACTGAAGACAGATGCCATGATCTGATTGTGTGAAACTGATTATTAGATACTGAGAGAAAAAATCAGAAAATACCATGCCAGTGATATTAAGAGACTGGTTAAGGGCTGATGTTAGGCAGAAAGAAAAACATTGTGTAACCAAAGCTGATCTTAGTTTTCACCGATGGTATACCAATAAAGAAATTTGTGTGGGCAACATGGAGCATGTTGTAGGAGAGGTCATTGTCTGATGGGCACAGATTGGTATGTTTGAGGGAAGAATAGTCCGAACAGTGTTGTATGGATGAAACTCCCGAGCCTTGAATGCAACAGAAAGGAAAAGGGTGGATATGCTGGCAATGAAATACCTGATGATGTTATGTTGTGTGAAATGGGTTGATCATGAATGAAATGACAGTCAGAGGGAGGTGTAGTAGTAAGCACAGTCTTGTTTGAGAGAGCTGACTGCTAAAATGGTTCTAACATATGAAGATGACCAAAGAAAGACTGACTAAAAGGATCTATGTGTCAGAATTGGAGGGAGGAAGGGGAAGGGGGAGACCAAGAAGGAGATAGAAGGATGGAATGAAGAAGGCTTTGGGGTATCAAGGCCTGAACATTGAGGGAGGCAAGAAGTGTGCATAGGACAAAAGAATATGTTATGTGGTAAATGGGGGTGGGGAGAGCAGATGTGCTGCTATTGTATTGAACCAGAAACAGTTATGGTAAACCATGGAGTACACTTTGGGCTTAGTTGTAGGTGGTAGGCTTTGATTTTGGCACATTTAACATGACAGCAAGTATTGATGTGTGCAAATAAGGCTAATGTTTGTTTGCTCCAGACACTGCCTTGGTAAGATGGGATAGGCAGTTAGGAGAAAATTAAATAGTGTATGACTGAATTTGGTAAGAATAATAAAAAATATCCAAATCAAGTGGATGCATGTTTATCTAAGGAGGAATAAAATTCTATGAAGAACTAAGCAATATTTATTCAAGAGGGAGGCAACCATTAAGGAGAGTGTTTATTATGACAAAAGTATCTAGAAGAGATTCTCCCATCATACTGTACAAGAATCTATTTTAGATATAGAGACAGTACACTGATAAAATTTTATATGGAGAAAAGGTATTGTCTTTACAAAAAAAATTTGACAAAAAAATCACTCGACACACACCAATGATAATTCTACAAACAGCAACACACCATATCTCTCGTGTTTCATCTCAGGCCACCTCCCATCCTTTTTTTCAGAATGAGAGAACTTCCTAATCTATGACATTAGCAAAAGGCAACTTTTATCTAAACAGCAAAAGGATTCTTTGACATAGGTTTTGGTAAATACGAAGATTGAAAGGGTCAGAAAAATAAGAATGGTAGATTGAGTTTAAAGGATGTGACAAATAATGAGGTGAGGCTCCAGAGTGGGTGTATCAACAGAGAAGTAAACCGTCTTAAGGACAGAAAATCCCTATGGAGGAAATTCTTCCAATCTTCCTATGATAGTTTCTCAGTGGGTTATGTGAACTAGTTGATCTAATAACTACAGTGGAGAATGATATGCTGCAATCAAGAGATGCGAGTGCATGAGGCTCAGTTCTGATATCTGTATAAAACCTGCAGAGTAAACTGCCTTGTAAATGTCAACATTTAACACACCAAAATGAGGTTATTACCTTTACATAGCTTGGAGTATGCATTAAATTTCTGAAGTGGTGCGCTAATGAATAAAAGTCAGTGTCACTAGCAATGCTTCCATCATTTAGAAGATCACCTAAAAACACAACAATATCTGGTTGTGTCCTCCACAATGCCAGATGAAAGCCACGATTTACAAATCTGAAGAAATTAAAGCAATAAATTTCAGTGCATTAAGATAAGTTGATACTGTCTATTATACTGTATATCATGCTAATGATGCAAAGCCAACATACAATTCACTGAAACTTCATAAATACTTTTTAGTTCAGGTTTAAAGGAATCCTGTCTCAGCACAGCATACATTTTGGTAGAAGTTACTGTATCATTACATTTCTCATCATGCCATGTTTTAAGTACATACCTGTTGGCATCCCAAACAGCTAATAAGCTTAGTGGGAAGTGAGGTTCTGATTGAGTACTCAGAATCTGAGGATCTGCTGCTATTAATACCCGAACATTGTCTTCACTGATGCTTGTGATGACTGGCCAGTTTAGGGCCGTGAAAGTATAGGAGATCCATTCATTCAGTAACACCACACACATTAACAGACTCAAAATGAAATGGTTTCTTGTGATTCTGAAATATGAGGCAAAGATCTAAGATATGTATGTCTTTTGAAATTTATAAAACTGTACAGAAGCATAAAACCAAAAGATTGGCCACAAAGGAAGGAAAAAATGTAGAAATAAGAGGAAAAACTTTTATTTAATAAAAACACACCTGACCCCATACATATTCATATACATAACCTGTCCCAATATGTTACATTCAATTTTCAAATGTCTACACCATTTCAGAAGTCACATGGGAATATTAAGTTCCATATACTGAAGTTTAATGTTTTCTTTATGCAAATAGTAATTGGCATGTTTGCCACTAATAAAATCTTTTTATACTTGTTCTAATTCACGTGTTTACAATGCAAATAACAGACCATTTGGCCTCATCCATAAAAATATAATTATGGGAGAAATAATGGTGTTACTCTTTCTTCAACTGCTGTTTTTTTCAGGGAGAGTGGGACCACCTTCCAATTATATCACTTTACTGTGCTATGCCACACACTTGTACATTCCTGATTACTGTATCTTTCAGAGAATGTTTTCCCATGTCTCTTACTTTTAATTATTTCTTTTTTATTCCTTTCTCTGTCTTTTAAAGTTTCTTCACGTCAATTTTCCTTTTTCATTTGCTGAGGCATTCCCTTTTCTCAGGCAATCCTTCTTAGTGCAACCTACTTTGCTTATGTGACTGACTTAAACATAAAAAATTCTCCAGCACATTCTGTGTTTTACAATCTAAAGCATACAGATGGTATGCAGTTTATATGTTAAGGAAAGAATCAACATAAAACACAGTTTCCATCATCTCACCAGTCATACCCAGTCACTGCAGCTGGGTCATATATAACAATGTATTTTCTATTCACTGTGAATGGGGTATATACATGCATTAAAATTTGTTGAATTGGGCGCCTTTGCGTCAAGGCAAAATATATAGCCATTAATGCACTGTTTCGAAATGCTTCAACCTAAACTTTTTTCCATACACTAGTCAGTCTATGTAGAGATGTCAAGGAGGTCTATACAAGACCTGCTCCCTAATGTTATGTAATAATTTGTGAAGCTGTCATTGTCACAAGATAACAAATATTAGTGATGAAAACCCTTAGTTATCATATTTGTCTGTGGCAAAAACACTTTCAAAATTACCACACATCTTACTGTGTATGCCTGGGGTAGCTCATAAACTTGAAAGCAGAGCAGTGGAGCACATGTAAACAACATTTCACCAGTTGGAATTGTAAATCATTTTATGAAGAAAATTATGTTCTAGAGAGGCTTGCAAGACGTAGAGTGAACTGGATTGATGTGTATACATAGAGGGTGATGTGCTGTAAGTGAGTTGAACTGGGGCATATGAAGTGATCAGGGAAACCATGCAAAGGTCCGTAATGCTAGGCTGTTGATATTGGGTTCTGGTTTAAGTGCATTA
>JAUTYZ010673304.1:0-12522 GCA_032273725.1 Panulirus interruptus | reverse complement strand
GGACGGTAGGTACAGTATGTATAATGTCAAAGGGAGTTAATGTGCTAGGATGGCAACAAGTGCTGTTGCTTCCAAATTATAAGGAGTGGACGTAATCCAAACTTTTATGAGAGTGCCTCTTTAATTTGGTACATTTAAAAAATTCTTTTGAAAACAAAATTACCTGGTCACCACACAGAAGCTCCAGTCCTATCTAGAGATTTCAAGCGTTCAATCTTTTACGCGAGATATGTTTAGTGTTTTCCGCATAGCAAGTACTTAAGTGGTATTGGGACAGCCACTTATAATTCTGTAAGCTTCATTTTGCATTTTTTGCATTTTTGTCAATACCTCTAATGTTCCCCAGGACCGAATTTGGTGCGGGCTAATCTATTAAAGGCTTTATGTCGGCTAAGTACATTTTAACAATTCCACAGTTTACATCATGATTAGCGTTGTACTCTGCCACAGTCCTGAGAGCTTTGATTTTATCGACCCATTGTCGAGATAGTTTTTGTCCAGCGGTTAGAGTTCGTGAAACTGAGCTGCCAAGATGTTCAAAGAAAAAAACATTGTTAATAGGTTTAATACTAATAGTTCAGTTTTATAACTACCAGTTCGTATGTTGACCGTCTTGGCTTTCCCTCTAGATATGATTAAGGCAAGACTACCACAAGGTGCGCGTGTGCAGTTAAGAATGGTTTGCATTTTTCGATAGGTTTTGGTGTGTGTCAGAGCATCACTTCCAGTGATATTCCCGAGACGTCTTGCGAATGATCTTCGTAAGGCATTGATCAGCACCTTATGAACGATATGGGACCCAGTACTTCACCTTGAATAATGCGAAGTTGTGTATCTTTAATCACGCCTTTGCAACTTTGAAGTCATGCAGCAAATTTGTGTGAGATAATCAAGTATCCTGTGCAGCTGTCCACTGCCACCCATGTTCATTTGAACTAGTTCACACAATATGGCTCGAATGTTAGCGGTATCAAATGCAGTTTTCCAGCCAAAACAAAATGTAAAGAATTGTCTGAAATCCTCTGTACCCATGACCACACGACAGGCAGCTCAGTTCCGTGTCCAATTTCGTTGTCTCCCGTAATTCTAGGTCATTTAGTATGTAGAGGAAACTTTCCTGAACAGATGACTATGATGAAAGCAGTGAATAATGTGGAACAGGACGATAAAACTGCCGTTATATTACTTCATATTCTAACATTATTGTAGACGTGAAGATGATGGAAGCCTTGGGGACAGTAACATACGGGTTCCGTAATATAACGAGCTGTAACGGAGTGGTGTTCCATTATCCGTTAGTTCCTAGCTGTGTGTTTATCTCTGAATTCATTGTAGTAACATCAACGAATTTCGTCTCAGACATGGATATGAGTTCCGACACGAACCAATCTTCACAGTTTCATAAAAAATTCTCCGTAGAACCGTTTGTTTGACAGAGGCTAACCCTGTCGTCTCTGATATTCACATGGTTTAGCTGGTGTCTGGTAAGTGGTAACCGTGAGAGACAGAAGTGTACAGTCCAAGCAGGAGAGATCATTTTGGTGTACATGTTTAGTCTTCTACAGAAATTTATGGCAAGACTTGCCGTCTGGTGGTTGCATGAGTAATGTTTTCTATGCCTTCGTTTCTGGCGATTGTTCTTTCTTGTAGGTTAAAGCTGTTCCCTGACTGGGTCATCTTTGTATGTTGAGGTGTTTTGTTGGATGGTGAGTTTATGCATATGCATATTTGATAATCTTTAGTTATGTTTTATGCTTTTAGATTTTGGTATCATAAAACCGCAGTAAATTGACGAATTCATGAAATGTAAGAAATTCATACCGATATTTTTTTTCGTAAAAAAAAAATAAAAAAAAATGATCGTCTGTTTCAGGATTTTGAAAAATGTTGTCTAAGGTTGGAAGGAACACACACACACACACACACAGTTTGGTTTTTCCCAGACAATGATGAATGTAACAATATTACTTTTCATGGACTTCCGTGGTGTAGCGGTTACCGTTGATGGCCGTTACGCGTGCACGGGCCACCTGGGATTAAGCCCGCATAGGTTCGAATTCTGGTCGCGGCAGCCGGTCCATAATCCACCTAGCTGCTCATCCTCCCCTAGAGGCTGGTTGATAGAATGGGTACCTGACATAAGCTGGGGGTGCGTGTCTGAATGTGCATACATCTATGGGAGTAAAAGACATGGTACACATATTCAAGGTTAAGGAGACGGGGCAACACGAGCGTAAAACTCTCCCCGTATAATACAAATAGTAATCATACACTTGGCTTTGGGTAGTCTGTGTATGAATATAACGTAGGAGTAAAGACGTTGTAGGTTAAGAGACGGGACAACATGACGTAAATTTCTGTCTCTGTAACACACAAATAGTAATCCTTCACATCAAAAAAGGTCATTGGAATGACCTGTAGCAAGTAGTTCGGTGATGATCTGGGAGTTCTATGGTTGTCCAGTTCCTATTTCCTTTTTCGTATGTCTTGGTCGTGCATTTTATAGTTTTTGATAAACCGTAATTCATTATATATGTTTACCATTACTAAATTTTATTTCTTGTAAAGGTTTTCCTGTTAGAAATAGTCATGATTGTCGTGAAACTTTATATGTATTGTGAACTGTGTTGTTATCATTATATTTAGTTCGACCTGTTGTTTTGAAGCTCATAAGCAGATGACTTATCTCACAGAAATGTGTTGCTAATTTTTTAGTTGATAAAACCACCTCACTTTTGAAGGAGTAATAGTTAATCTTTTGGTTAATCAAACTACCTCAGTTGCGATGCAAGTGCTGTTATTCCGCGTAGTAATAATCATGTCTTCACATCGAAGGCTGTCTTGCCGTTTAGCGGGTCACAGAATTATAAGCGAAAATAATTTTCTTGGCTTCATCTGTGTCAACAGTCAAAATATTGGTTGACATCCACATTTTAAAAGATTTTCCTCATTGTTTTCCAATTCTTTGTTGGATATACCCGACACATACTGACGCATCTTTAACGGTGTGTTCACCAGAGTAAGGCAAACCCGTGTGTTGCTGTGGCCTTTCTCGAATGGTTGTGCATTTACTGTTAAAGTTAACCACATCTAGTGCATCTCTGGTTGTCTGCTTGTTCTTATTGTTTATTAATGCTGTCTTCCTGATTTCGTTGTCCATAGCTGATATTTATAAACTGCCAGTATCTGGGAAACAACATGCCGTTCAGAAATACTATCGTAAAAATTGCCACTCTGTACGATCGCGGTTTTCCTTGTTTTTTACTGCCGCCGTCACCTGTGACTCTGTTGTTTGCAGTTGCCTGTAGTTGCCAGTGCTGCTTAACCTTTTGAGCGTGACGATCCTATTAATGGATGTGTTCTGCCTGATGTTTGATTAATCGTAGAACACCCTAGCATACCCAAAGATTGTACCTTCATAGTAAAGGATCGCAACGTCGTGCTCAGGAATCGCACCGTCACACTTAAGAATTGTACCGTCGTGCTCAAATATCGTACAATGGTACTCAAAAATTTTACATTGAGCTCAAGAATCGCACCGCCGTGCTCAAGAAACGCACTGTCGTGCTCAAAGATCGTACCATTGTGCTCAAAGATCGTGCCAATGTGCTTAAGAGACTGGCTACTTCATCAGTCGAATGATTGTTGCTCTCTTGAGTTCTTGTCTTCCAACCTGTTTTCCCTAGCGAAGTCCGAGTGGCCAGACGCCTGGTCCTCTAAACATCTGCGTGTTGTTGGATTTGATGCTTCATCACAAGCAGCCGTTCTGCTAGAGCTCGTACCATACATATTTATCGACCAGTCCACAAGAGAGGATGCGCATTTGGGTAGTGCTTCTTGCTACCGCCATAATATTTGGCAACGAACACTTTGTGGAAACGATTATGTGTTTGGTTTGTCTAGTAAGTAGATTGCTCAGTCCTCAGAGGCTGGTTAACGTCAAGAACAAGTTCCATCTTCCGAAACACTCATCGAACCTTGGCTTGAAATATTCTAACATTCTCCTGAATCACAAAATGTTTAACTTTGTCATTTTGGGTAATTTAGTCGAACGACGATTTGCACTGACATGACTCATCTGTCCTACCATCTTTTCCGAATATATCAGAGATGTACGTAGTGGTTTCGACTCCTCCCTCTAATATATAGACCGGAGAAATGAAATTTGATTGTACCTAGATCAGTTTGGGTATACGGATCCAGTGTTTGGTGCAAGGAGTTTTCTGAAACGTTTTACGACGCCTCCTCAAATCCTGGTAGCAGTTATTTCGCATGATCTTCCTTCTCATTGTTCAGGATATCTTAAATCTTTGTGGTCCATACCATAAGAAGCAGCTGTTTTGCAATGACAGTTCCATTTCTAATTAGCGCTTCTTGACTGCAGTCATAAAATGTCACGGTTCCCGACAAACTGAGCATGAACCGTGTTGAGTTGAAGCTTCGTTGAGAGATGACCCCTGCTCGGTCAGTCATCCCGTCTCGAGAGCTGCTATCTAGCCAAAAGCCCGGGAGATAACTGAGACTGCATGCGTGCCATATCATCGTTGCCGTGAACCGTTAGAGAACCGGAGTTGAGAATCACTGAGCATGTATGTTTACTGTCTGGAAGCGTTTTATTGAGCAGCGTTCAGGCTGCCATCAGAGGAGTATGCACCTCAGAAAATAGTCACCGAGAGCCGTTGTGGTTGCCGTTAGATAAGTTTTGCTTCTTGCGTGTACCAGCCCAGTGAGGTACAGTAGGTACTGGTTGAGGTGCTGTGGGCTGACGGACAGTTTTTTTTTATGCTTAACTCTGGTTTCTAACAATAGGATGACCGACTGTGCATCTTATAATGGATGTTCGTCCGCACGACTTCTTGTTAGATTTTTGAAGCTACGGAAGTGTAAATAGTTTTCATAGACCTCTTGGAACGGAGACTGTGATAATGTATTTGAGGTCGCCTTGGATTACATATGAATTATTTGATACTGCTAGATAACACACATTTGATATTGAAGTCCAAGTCTCTACTTTCCATATATTTTTGTAGTTCAATAGTTTTAATCCAATGATTTTTCTTTGTAAAACTGTCCTAACGCTTATTTCTATGACAGGTAACTTGGGTATACTTATATCATTAAAAACATGGTATCATTTTAACACTATTATGTTGTTGTTGAGTTTCTTTACCAAATTTTGTTGTCTGTTTCTTTCCATCAGATGTTTGGGATGTTGATGATGTAGATGAAGTAGTAGATGGTGTGGGCGAATTAGGACGTTTTCTTGGTGGAGGATTGGTTGGTGGTGCACTACTAGAACCACTGCTGCTATTGCTGTTGTGCCCAACTGACCCACCAGTCACTTTGTGGCCCTCCGATCCACCTTCACACTCAAACGACATGTTGCGGAGCTCTTCCTCATCCGTCAGTATACAGGTATTCATACGAGACAAATAAGCCTTCACTCGTCGAACCATTTGGGCCTGTTTATGTGATATTCCAAATACCTTATAATTCCAAAATAAACCTATTCTAATATACATCATAAACTACTAGCAACTAAGGAAGTATAATTCATTGAAATTTTTTCATATGTCACAGGTGAAAATCATGAGATTTTAATCATAAAAATCAGCACAGTAAAAAGAATGTTATATTAAAGTACCTTTGTAAAATTATATTTCATATGTATCTGTATACATCTAATATGTTAATCCCAATCTGAAGGCAGGCTGGTATCAATAGGTTCTTCTCTAAACTTTCATTTATGCCAGTATTTCTCTTACACACATCCTACATCAGTCCAAATATTCCCTTCCTCTATGCCTTTATCACTTCACCAGTGCTCTTTATGAACAATCTAATTCACTGCTTCCTATCCACTTCAGAATTCCTTACTGCTGATCCATTCAATCTCTATCCATTTATCTGTTCTTTTAATTCCTTTCCCACATAAATGGATAGATAATTATAATGAGCCTCTCACTTCATGCTCAGGGCCATATGCACCTCTTTTGGGAAGTAATTTGCAAACTGAGGTCCTAGATCTAATCCCATATGCTGGCAAAAGACATGGAAAACAAAGCTCAATTTGGTAATTCTGTTAAATTACAATTCTACAGCTTCAGTTCTAACAATTAATCCTTTATGATGGACAAGTGTTACTATAACTATCATGCAACCCCAGGACCCCTTTAAAAAAAGAAGGGTCCTGGGGCTATAAACCCAGGTCCCTCTATCCAAAGGCTCCTGCAGCCTCAAGAATGCACAACATTCAGTAGCAGAGACAGGATGGACTACTTTGAAGTGAGAGGGTCTTTGATGAGACTTTACTTTATTTTGTCAACTGATGGTGATACAGCCTTGTGAAAGGTGACTTCTCACTTGCAGTGTAACCTTGAGCAGACAGAGTTAAGTAACACTGGAATAGTGTTGCATATGCATAAACAAGTAAGAGCTAAAACACTTTCTAGTAACCCTTATAACATCAGTATACCTGCTTTTCATCTCCCAATTACTCTTTGTATTTAACAATGTTCCAGTCCTTTAATTCTCTTTTTCACTAAATGAACTAAAAGTATCCAAAAACAAATCATTTTCATTCTGTCTTTCATTCTTGTTCGCTGTTTCCCGCAATAGTAAGGTAGTGCCAGGAACAGATGAAGAAAAGGCCTCATGTAATTGTATCCATTCTATAGCTGTCATGTGTAATGCATCAAAACCACAGCCCCCATATTCTCCTGGCTGCTTTATAAGCCTTGGTTTAGTTCACTGTCATATCTGATACAATAAAAAACTGCAATAATGAAATAATACACGTACCTCTTCATACATTTTCTTTTTATCTGGTGCAGCTGTAGACTTTTTACGTCTCTTAACTGTAGCAATTTGATGGCCTCCAGCAGCCATCTGGTTGAGTGAGATAAGGGCAGAACTTGGTGGTTGTCCTCCAGCATCTTGGATAGTGAACAAATCCTGAAAAAAATATGAATATCAAGGTGAAGTTTCATATTATTAAAACATATCATCTTTAATCATCATACATCACACTTTTCAAACTGTATTCTTAATACAGAAAAAGACCATGTGAACCAACAAAAGGGTTAACTTACATAGGGAGCAGAGCACATATTCTGAAGATCCCGAATGTATCGTGAGATCATTCTAAGTTTTTCAAAGTTGATTAGGCCTTCAACCTTATCATCATTACCCTCATGAGTGAAGGTTAAATCCCTCGCAACCACTGGATAGAATGGTATCTGAAAGTAAAAAATAAGAAAATTGGCATCAAACAAATTCTATTTCTGAGAGGGTATAAGCATGTCTTCTGATCCAACCAAATACGATGTTGGACCATAATCTGGTAAGTTAAAAAGCCAAATTAAAGGGTCCACCACCCTCAAGCAACCACTTATGATAAGACAGACTACCTACCTATCCAGTACATATGAAAGGATAAGAAAGATGTGCTTTTTGGTTAGAGCTGAGTGAGTGCTTTTCATCCTGGTTACAGCTCTACATATTCAGACACTCCAGTCCATTTTTGAGGACAAATCCTCACTTGGTTCTTTTTTCTGTTCTTCATTTTGGAAAGTGATGATACAAACCAAAAGTACAATATATGCAAAATTGGTCTTAGGTACTCTTCTAAAACACCAATCTATAGCTAGTAGGAATTATATTTTGTATCAAAGATCTCCATTTTGTGATGGCTTCATGGTGCACAAATCTTAACGAAGTTGGTAACTTCGAACCTACTTGTGAGCAGTCTATAATGCCTAATGGAGTGAAAAGTGGAATGACCTGCACTGCTAACCATGCTCTAATGCATAATGGGCATTATAAAGTTATGCATAACTAAAGATCACAAACTACAACCTGTTTCATAAAATTCAATATCTAACAAGCAAACATGTACTTGATATACAGCAACATAACCCCTTTGGAAACAACTTCAAACAGCACTTACAATTGGTGACTGTATATTTTCATTCTGAACTAAGTTACGATATTTGCTCATGTTTCTTGAAGGGTCCATTAAATCTTGCATTTCCTGGTACATTCGTTGATACTTGGAGGGCAATCGCTCCCATGTTTGTTTAAGTCTTGAAACTGAACCATGACCCAGACCAGAGAGGATGGCAAACATGGAGTTGAAGTTTTTACACTCTTTACACTGTCCTGAAAATAAAATACCAGTGATATAAAAACACAATATTACTATCTACCAATGAGTATAAAACACCCATCATTTTCAGAATTTATGGTATGCTGCCATGAATACCTTTAAGATTTAAATACGAGGTAAAAATAAGTTTCCAAGGTCAAAAGCAATGTGTGTGCCCCTTTTCTTGTTAATGATTATCAATCTCTACTTTAGCTCCAAATTGATAATCAAAGAAATCCTGTAGATGTAAATGAGGACTCATATTCAATCCGTTTTTCCTAGGTGGAGTCCAGGACAACTTGGGAAACAAAGATGCTTGAGTATCCACCACATTAAAAAGACATTCCAAATGGTTTTTCTTTGTTGAAATTTTTTCAAACCAGCAAAGTCTACACATTGCAAGGACAACATCATTAGGTTATTCCTTCTCAAACATCAATCAATTACAGCCTAGATGCCTCTATGCTTGTGACACTATGGACCAAAATGATTCTGAGAACAAGTAAAGGCATAATTAGCATGAGACGGTGGAAAGGAGGTAAGGATGGCAGATGCCAGAACTATTCAGGTCATTGATGGCTGTGCATAGTCAGTGCAAAAGTCTGTTGTTTCAGTCTTTCTTCCAAATGCTGAAAGTGATGTCCAGCTTTCCACCTTGTAAACATAATGATAAAAATTAAAGTAATTAACTTACTTGCAACTTTGATGAACTGCTTAATGGTCTTGGAACGCTTGACTAGATTGTGTTCTGAACAGACTTCAGTTACCACCCAAAACATTTCTCGATTCACAAGCTGCAATCATGAAAATTCATTCATTGTGATTAAAATTTATAAAATATTGAGATACATGTTTTTAAAAGGAAACAATAAATAAAATCTAGTAATATATGAATCTAATACTAGAATTTACTATTCACAGTTAACTGTTAATGTTAGCCATTAATACTGGTATTCTACATCAAAGTTAAAGAAAACCCATTAATTATATTTCACAGTTTACTGACTACTAATGGAAGAGGGTGGATGTGGTGGAAATGAAATACCTGAGGGCAACATTAAGTATGAAGAGGCTTGATTGTGTAAGGAATAATAGTGCAAGAGAGAGGTGTAAGAGTAAGCTGAGCATGACTCAGAGGGCTGAACAGGGTGTGCTGATATGGTTTAGGCATTTGGAGAATAATAGAGAAGAGATACTAAGAAGATATATGTGTCACAAACAGAGGTAGCACAAGGGAGGAGGAGATCGC
This sequence comes from Panulirus interruptus, assembly GCA_032273725.1. NCBI lineage: Eukaryota > Metazoa > Arthropoda > Malacostraca > Decapoda > Palinuridae > Panulirus > Panulirus interruptus. Next base: position 3,127 of record JAUTYZ010673304.1, on the reverse strand, counting down.
AAAGATGGAAGGTAGGATTGAAAGAGGCTTTAAGCTTAAGCGTGGAAATAAGATGAGTATAGCTGAATGAGCTGTAGAGGGTGTTATGAAATGGTTTGGATAAATGGATAGAATGAGTAAGGAGAGGTTGACGAAGACGATGTATGTGTCAAAAGTGGAGGGTATCAAGGAGAAGGGGAGACCATATTGTAGATGGAAGGATGGAGTGAAAGTGATAGGGAGATGTACAAGAGAAAGTGGCAGGAGGTCGAGAGGAAGGTACAGTGGATGAAAAATGAGGGCAAATGAGAGGTGGGGTGAGAGAGAATCAGCAATCCTATGGGACTGTAAGACAATGTTTTGGAAGGAGGTTAATAGTGTGAGAAAAACAACAAAACAAATGGTAACATCTGTGAAGGGAGTAAATAGGGAAGTGGTAACAGGCACAAATGAGGTGAAGAGGAGATGGAGTGAATATTCTGAAGGGACTGCTGGATGTGTTGGACGATAGGGTGGCAGATGTCGAGTGTGTTTGGGACATAGTGACAGGCGGAACGAAAGCATCATGGCAAATGGTTTATTGAAAAAGACAAGAAGTGGTGAGAACCTTGCTAGTAGGATGAAGGCAAGTCAGGCGTTTCTATCAGCTCCAGTATAAAAAGAGCTGCTCATTCGTAAACTTTCCGGCTTGCTCACCGACGACTACCTTAGGATTTATTTTTGCCGCAAGAGCGGCCGGTTTCTAAGTGCACTCCTATCTATCCTGCGGGCGGTGGAGCAGATAATGATACAGAGTGCAAGCAAGGTCCAGGAATTGGGCCTCAATGACTGAATCTCAAGTTACATAGCGAAAAAGTAAAAAAAAATGTTAAGGAATACTGGGGAGCATTGAATTAATTATTCAACAGTTTATAATGTAAGTGAAGTATTTACAAAGAAAAAGCAAAAATGACTGAATTATGTTACAAAGCATGTGAGAAATGACCTCTTTATTATAGGTAAATCTAAACAATGACTAAATGACAAGTTACATAGTGAAAAAGAAAATGTTAAGAAGTAATGGGGAGCATTGAGCTAATCATTCAACAGTATACAATGTAAGTGAAGTGTTAACAAAGGTTAAAGCAAAAACGATTGGATTATGTAACAAAGTATTGAGAAATGAGCTCTTTATATAATAGGTAAAGTTAAATGGCTGAATCACAAGTTACATAGCGAATTCTTCTTTTTTAAGAAGTACTGGGAGCATTGAATTAATTGCTCGACAGTTTACAAGGTAAGATAAGTGTTAACAAAGGTAAGACAAAAATGATTGGATTATGTAATAAAGTATGTGAGAAATGAGCTCTTTATAACAGTTAAAATTAATTAGCTGATGTAGGACACTATAATTAATGAAATACACATTTCTCTTAGTGGTCGGTGGGAAGCATCTCTGAACTGACTAATTTCACACTGGTCAAGCTCCAAGTGTTGGAGAAAGCGAGAGAAGTTTTGCTGGCAAAATTTACATTTGGTCCGTGACAGAAAAATAACATCCTGGTAGCCCCAAAAGCGCTGGATGAAAACTCCCAGCGAAATTGTTAGTCCGTTGACGTGCACAGTTAACAACGAGGGCGGATAATGCATAGTGCACCCTTGCAACTTGCTACACACCTTTATATACCAACTGTTGAGCGTGGTCACAAATACTTTTGCACTCTGTTTTTCTGATATCAGTCGATACTGACATCAAGGTGCTTCGCAAGCATATGTTTTGCACTAACCTACTTTACCTTTGAAAATTTAAATTATGAACACTCAGAATATATCCAGCAGCCTGAAGGTTTTTATATGCACACTCAGCGTACAGCACACAGACCAGATCAATGCTGACTCACACACAACTCAGCAGTATATACATACCACATGCGAAATTCTTAAGTATAAACATGGATGGCGAACATCCTGAGTCATGTTTACACAAACTCAAAACGACTAACGCCAGACTCACTCCAGCTCAGACCATATATAAACTAAAAGCAAATTTACAACACGTAAAAGTGTACCCAGGCCAGTTACACATTCTAGCGAACTAACCCAAACCCTACACAAAAAGATCGTCACGTTCAAATTCGGAATGTACACAAAAGATAGCTAGGCTAGGCTTACAAAACATATTCGAAACGTACACAGAAGAGCGCTGTGCTTACACAACACATTCGAAAACTACACTGACGACCTCTGGGTTTACACAAACACAGTCAGAATGTACACAGGCCAGAGCCATATTCTTGAACCTTACCTAACCAACGTCAGGTTCACCCTAACAGTAGTTTTACAACTTATAATGTACCTGAAAAGGAAACAACATTTACATTATTGAAAAAAATATATATATGCTATTAATGTGTAAGATTAAAATGTATTTTTACAATATAAATCCGCCAACATTTACATACTCATTTGTACACAGAAACGGTGTCTGAAAGTCTAAATGACAAACTACGATCTCAGCTCAAAATAAACTAAGGGCTTTACACACAGTGAGAGCATGTATGGACTCTGATTTATCTTGAATACCTGAAGAAGGCTGTTATGATATTTCACTTGGTGGTTATAACTTGATGGTGAGGCGCCTTAATGACCCTAGCAGTGGATAGGCCTAAAAACCACATAAAAAAAAAATGTCATCATCTTCAGTCAATAAATATGAGGACGTGCAGATATCCAGAGGAGACGGTGGCAGCCATTGATGGCATAGGGTGAAGATGTCATACACCAGGAAAACTATAAAAAATCAGCTTTCTCCTCCTACGTCAGCCACATTTATTCAGTTTCTCATAACGGCTGGCTTTGGAACGTCTGATAACAATGAACAATACAAAGGAGCGAAGCAAGGTAACAATGTACAACAATGATGTAAATAACGGAAATGGAAAGTCTGGCGCGTAATAAAGGTTACAATTGCTGGCTTGTCGGTCTCCACCCGGGGTATTCTTCCGCCACCACAACAAATACGCACTAGGACCCGATTCCTCTATCAAGGAATAAAGTATTGAGACTGAAACTGAACTACGACTTCTGCTGCGTCCGCGCATACCACCTCTCCAGGATAGCCCAATGGTCTCCAGGTAGGGCCGTCCTCTACACTGATGGCTCTGTTGAC
>JAUTYZ010672196.1:0-13892 GCA_032273725.1 Panulirus interruptus | reverse complement strand
GTGGACAATGGGGCAAACTTCCAAGGTGGCAAGACTGAGTCTTGCCTTTCACATCATGATCTACTGGATTTAAAAGTTAACACATAATAAAGAACCAATCTTATCCATGCAGGCGCAAAATGCCCTTTGAAATGCATTGAGCTGTCATGAAAGGATGCTTGTGATTTAACGAAGGGGAGTTTCGAAATTGGTTTCAAGTTTTGCAATGCAGTGGAAACGCTTTCCAGGTGATATCTGGTGGTAAAGAACCCCAACATCCAAGGAAAACTGCACAAATTTTGTAAGCACTTTTATGCTCAAACAATTACTATTGCTTCATGAAGTGAGAGGAACTCTCCTGTAGACTTCCTCAACAACCCAAAAAATGGTGTGCTGTTCTGTACTGATCACTGGAGACTTAATGAAGTACAGAGGATGTTTAGTCAATGCCTCATACTGACATTAGTCTTGATATTTTATGGGGAATTATTTATTTTATGACTCTGGATTTTGATAAATACTCTGGAATCATATTGGACTCTAAGGCTGCCACATTCCCATAGTACAGGCTATTCAAGATAACATCTTTCTAAGGAGTTACACTGCTATCTTGATGATGTAGTAAGGTTAGAATATCGAAAATGCATTTTTCTAAAATATGTCAACCCTCAAAAACCATGGTACAGCGCATTCAAGGTTACCGCCAACTAGAAGCATGAGTTTCCAGAAGTACGTTCAATCAACGTTTATACAGTATTCATTTCTACATTTCTTTAACAAACATTGTTCAGACCTGCATTTGGTATGCAGTACACTATGCTAAGGTTGCAATATGTTCAGACCACAATCTGTGGATCATATTTTAATCTAAGATCACTAAAAATCTAATATCCCAGCACTGCTTGGTCCCAAGGATAACTGATTTTCTTATATTTTGCCTGTACTACACAGCTGCCAAGTTTCAACAAAATCTTATTAATGTCAATTAAGTACTTGGGACTCTGTAAGAAGCAAATTCATCCCAAAGTTAAAAGTTAATAATAAAAAAAATAGTCTACTCTCAAGTGCTTTATTTTTGGAATTCTCTGGGAAACTGTTAGTCTGAACACAGAAAGGGCTAAAATTCTGAGCCTGACCCAACATGCCAGCCAATTTTAAGCAGTTTCCGTTATTTCTTAGTGTTGCTGACTTCCTTAGAAAACACATTCCATGTTTTGCTAAGATTATCCCATTCAATGTGGCTGTTTCAAGATACATACTGTATCTTATTTTCTGTTTCCTGCAGCTATAGCATGTATGATAAAAATTCTTGAATTGAAAGCCTCTGCTTTGAGGCAAAATATATTAATGATTGTGGTGGCAACCAGTGCACTGTTGTCTGATGCTTCAGCCTATACATTTTCCATATAATAGTAAGTCTATGCAAATTTATCAAGGAGGCCTGTATGAAAACTACACCCTCTTCTTGCAAAAACAATGTGTGAAACTGCAAAAATCTTACAAAAGAATAGATGTTAGTGATGAACAACCTTATTTGCTTGTGAAAAAAACACTCATAAATACCACACTTCCCACTTCATATATTTGACAGTACACCTGTCATATCTCATGTGCCTGGCAGTGGAGTAGCATAACTTTAAAGGGCATAGAGCAATTGTAAGTAATTTTTCACCATGTTGGGTTGAATATCATTTCATTTAGAAAATTATGTCCTTGTTAATCCTAAAAATAAAATCATTGATATATCGTTTTTTAAAATAATTGAAAAACCCAAGTACACAAAGCTTAAAAAGGATTTTAGGAATGATACAGTGAAGGGTTAAGGAATATAAGTTATTTGGATGACAGAATATATGCATAAGGAAAACTCAGGTTTAGGCTAGAGTTATGCATTGTAGAAGGGATGGAACAGCACTGAAGCTTTGGTAAATGAAAATTCACATGTGAAGTGACAGACGAAACACATGCCCCAATCAAGGCCATCTCAGATGAAAGGAAAAATAAAGAATATGAAAAAAATAATGTAGAAATTGAACTCCTGACATATTTGTATACCTGACTCTTAATGATGAGAATAAAAAAGTTATAAAAAGGGGATAAGATGAAAGGAGAATTCTGCAGCTTCACTGTTCAAGGAGAGAAGGAGGCATCATAATTGTTAACCCTCAAGTGGCTAGTCTCCACACAAAAAGTATGGGAAGCAGCAGCCACTTGGATGCTGTGGATTTGTATCAACTCCTTTATATGAAAGTGAAACTAGTTTTTGTATATCAAGATTTTGTATAAATATGAATGTACCTGAGACAGATACTATGGGTAGTATAATAAAAATTACAAATATATAGCAGAGAAAGAAGATTTGAAAAATTGAAAAAAAGATAGTATGAAAAAATAATTCACATTGGGCTTGAGTGAAGGCCTGTTGAGATGGTATCACCACACAAGATCTTCATCATATGAAAGGCTGGTAAAATTACATCTATAACAGAATGGCAAATAATAATGGAAGCAGTGGTAAACAGTGAATGGAGTGGACAACGGCAGTAATTAACCAATCAAAAGCTACATAGAATTCAGTGGATGAACTTTGTAAGAGTGGAAAATTAACAGGTGATGATATTCTTACTAAGCAAATGAACTTTGTGTGCAAAGTGAATATTTACGAAATACAGAAATAGCATGGAAGATTCAGATGGGGATGCATGTGAATGATCTGAAAGGTTATATGCACTGGATCCATCTCATGGTTACAACAACACAGATGAAGATGAAAAGTAGATATAATATAGGACTATCTATACCTGGTTTTCTCCCTCCCTCCCCTCAAGATATAAGCTTAATCAGTGGCTGTCAAGCAAATAAGTAACCAAAAATTAGATGCTACTTAATCACTGCATATACACAGGGACTCCTATTCTTTTGTTAAGACTTTCTTTGATTGGCTGGTAATTAATGTACAACGCAAAAGACACCTTCAGCCATTTCATTGTTTTTGGCATTCGGAAAGAGTTGCTCCAAATTTTGGAAAGCTTGAAGTAGGAGCTAGAAGAACCAAGAGAGTAAGAAACAGAAAGTGTGATGGTAATACAGCGTTCTGATTTAATTCTAAGGTACCAAGAGCATTCATGAAGAGATAGTACCCCAAGAAAGGTTATAACTGAAAATGATGAGAGAAATGGGTAAGAGCAACCAAAGGGGAAGATTGAAGGAAGGAGTAGGATACGAATAAGGCAGTACATAAGTAGGAATGTTTATAGATATAAGTTCAAGGTATACAGGAATGATGATATTTGAGAAGTCTACCAATTAGCTTGCTTCATGGTAGTAAACATTTTATCATTACAGAGACAGTTGGCAGTTAAGTTCAAGGTAAAAGTATTTAATATTCCTAGCCTATTCTTTTCAAAACAGTCTAAAGCAGTTATCAGACATACCAAAGCATTTGGAAAGGTTGGTCTGTTTGTCAATGAAAACCTTAGCAGAGATGACTTTGCCAAATGGCCAGAAAGCCTGGGCAAGCTCTTGATCTGAAAACTCTTGTGGGAGATGGTAGATGAAGAGGTTTGCACCATCAGGTCCCTCAACCTGTTTGCCTGCAGGATTAGACGATGATGCTGCTCCCAAGCCTGCAGCAGCTGTCACATTGTTAGGGAAGCCTGTAAGATAATTCAGATTCTAAAAGCAAGATAAATCATCAGTAAGTCATATTACAGTTATACTGAACACAGATGTATTTCATATTGATCTAATGAAGTATAAGATGATTTCCCTAACATGAAGGTAATTTTCACTCAGTAAAATGAATACTGTATATCTAACAATATAGTAATCACAAAAATATGTTACAGTGATATCCTGGGATCTTAATAGTTCAACACTGTATCAAACATCAATACCATACATTTTCTTTTTATATAAATGCTTGCCTTTCCCACCTTTGCAAGGCAGCATCAAGAACAGACAACTGAGTCTTTGGAGAAAAAATCTAAGCTTGGCTCCTTATTTTTCCCCTCTCCCACCTCTCTTAGTCAAATGTATGACATACAGAAGATACATGGGTAGTATTCTTTCTCCCCTGTCTTTAGGAATAAAATATCTAAATATATTGTTTAAATTTTCCAAACTGGGTTACGGATGTGTAAGAGCAAACAGAGGCTGTTCGTACTCGATTCATTGCATATATTTAGGAAGAGAGTTACTGATCATAAAAATTATCTACAGAAGATAAAAACATTACAATACTAGGTGAAATATCTAGTAAGGTAAGAAGAGACAATGGATATAGTGTAATAATGATGATGGGGTACAAGTGAAAGAAACTGGAGTGGTGATATCCACCTGGCTTCATGTAATGATTATGGGTTATGAATCAAGTTTTTATACAAATCAGTTCAAAAGTATACACTGTAGAGTGAATATGAAAGCTTTAAGCACTTTCAGATTATTTTCCTAAAAAAATAAAAGATCAAATGTACACTCCAAAGTTGAAAGAGGTATGAACAGGTAGCATGTCTGATCATCATATTTTAGAACAGCGAAATAAGTCTGGCACTGATAGTACAAAGGTTAACAAATCTAATTTAAGAGACAACAAACTGATATGAAAGGTCAAGAAATCCCGTAATGAGCAGACAGTCTGTTTAACTGGTAGTTACATTAAAAGCATAAACTGGAAAATATAGAGGTAGGTATGTAGCTGATAGGAGGCCACCAGCCAGGGAGGTATATTGTCAGCACTAACCGCGTGGGTATCAGAAGGGTAAGTAATGGCTGCGCAGTAAGCCAACATTTCGGTGATTATCAAGTTGCACTCCTCTGACACAGGTAGCTTTCTTTTCTTTATGTTTCAACCACACATGGCTGCTGGCATTCTGTCCACACACATACAATCTCACCTTGTCACACACAACACTTGACAGCACTTAACTCACACAAACTCATTCTTTGTAACTCTAGATTTTCCTGTAGTTAGCACTACGCATTAGCCCTACATTTGGCAAAATGATAGGAGTAATAGACAGATGTAGCAGATAGGAACAGGTAGGAGCATTAGGTACAGACATTAAGTAGTAGTAGGTAGGAACATTGGGCAGCATTAGTAGGTTAGAACATTAGGTAAACACATTCGGTAATAGTAATAGCTGGTAGGAACGAGGTAAGAGTCTCTGGAAACACTGCACTAGAATTGCCCTCTACCAGAGGCCTGTTAGGGGTGAGGCACTAAAGGCTTAGTAGCTGCACTGGAGTTTACCACTTATGGAGACTCTTTTGCCATGGCCAACCCCTTGAGGGAGTTCCTGAAGGGAATGGGCATTAAAGATATAGAAAGACAGACAGATACATATATAAGATAGATAGATAGAAAGATAGATAGATATGAAAAGAGAGAAATTTATGATTGTTGCTTTGTATACACAAAATCAATGTGTGAGATAAGAAATTTAGCAAATGACACAAAATACAGCATAGAAGAATGTTGAAGTACAATAAAAACACAAGAGCAAACCTAACCAACTGAGGATGCAGGATCTGAGACTCATTAAACAAGTGAATAAAGAAAAACACTGAAAATTATAAGAACATAACGAACAGAGGCTTGAGGCTTGACTAATCAAGACAGGCCATTCTATTTCCATCGTAAGGTAAGGGAAGGCACGTACTTACTCTACTAGCAATAGCACCAAGCCCAACCTTGGTTCTGTGAAAAGAGCACAACAGCTCTGTCAAAAAAATGTTTAGTACTAACTAAAAAAATAAAACAAAAAGAGTGGGATCATGATCCCAAAAGTCCAGGCTTCCTTACCATTACAAGAGATGTTTATCTTTAATATTGTAATCATATTTCTTTTGTACCTGTTCTGGAAGGGCTATTAGCCTTGCCACTAATCTTTTCAGTCCTACACATGTATGTATATATGGTACATCTTAGAAAGAGTCCTAAAAAATATATGAGATATGTGCTAATGTTTTCTGCTCTGTTTTAAATCTTCTGGTGTGGCTATGAACCATATATAGACACCACATGTCCATAGTAATAATAAAAAAAAAGATAAAAAATTTCATAGCTGCCAGCTACCAACAAACATCATGACAGAAGGACTCTTACTGATGCATGCACCTGGCAGTTGTGAGAGTAATAACCATGCATCTGGAAGCAGCAAACGTAAATATGGCAGGATGGGAAGAAATAAGATGAAAATTCTGATGGAAAATATTGATAGAGTGAAATAAGATGATGATAAGGATGATCATGAAGTTTTATTTGGGCTCAATGGAGACAGTTACATGGTGGAAATAAGCTCAAACCAAGCTAACAAACTATCATACTGCTAAGGAAACTTAAAAGGATTACTGTTGTTAAAGAAGGTTTCATATTTGATGTTTTAAGTCCTTTTACATCATGTTCACTCAATCTACAAGGTCAATGCCCTTTCTTAGTCTCATTTTTTTTCAAAACTTTAGGCTGGGGTAGCACAAAACCAGGCCAAGCTGAGGACTTAGGGGTTAAACCAATGACAGGACCAACTCTAACTTTTTACCTCTTTTACTCACTAATATAGGTAAGATACTAACAACCTTTTGGAGGTATCTGCATCTTTACCTCTTGTGGGTGACATAAAACTGTCAAAATTTACACTAAAATTCTACTGATACTCGGCTCTCACACTGCAGCCAGTTCATATAAAAAAGAAAATAAAAAATAAGAACTGGCTCTAAAAACAGCATCATTCTGCAACTGTTACTCCTGACTTAGGTTATAAGCTACTGTTAATGTTTTACCTATTGATGTAATGCCTAACTCTAAATGTTATAGTCTATCTTTCAGCAGGCTTCTTACACATGGAATAAACTTCATATAAGGTGCACTGAAAAAATCAGATATTCTCCTTATAACATCTAAAATCATAATCATAATAAAAATGATAGAATGTGAACTAAAAGAAATCAATTTTTGGGGGATTTAAAGGGGAAGAAACCTACTTATGAGAAAATGAGGCTCTAATTTGATGCTCTGTTTTATAGCTTTTCTTTGGCCAAAACCTATGTCTCTATATGACACAATAATTCATTGGAAGTGAATTAAACTTGGGTTAGTTAGTTGTCAATCTTTTTACACACTCAGAAAATATAAAGGGAAGGATAAAACTATTTTTAAGCTTTTTATTACAATTCCAAACTATGGTTGATTTTCTGACTATCTAAGGTGATAAATTACCCTTAACCATAAATGATTCGAGCTCTGAAACTTTAAGGGGGACCCCAGGACTGAGGTTTATAAAAAAATTCAAAATGTATCTTAGTCTTATGAACTGATAGGAAATATCAAAAAAATCTAAAAGAATAAAAAATCTGGTAAATCAATCATATTTGTTGTTATACAGACATTCAATTTTGGCATACATACATACCTTCCCCAGTCATGATTATATGAGTAACACACACTCTACAATTCCTTCCCAATGCTAACAGTCGTTGCTTGTGACATAAGGCATCTCTACATACCTATAAAGCGTGCCTTCCAATTCAAATGACCATGAGAAAAGGCATCCTAGAAAAAGTACTCATAGGGTCTGCAAATGGTCAGATATATTGCTCCATTGTGTTACATGGGTAACTGACATTCTAGAATATTTTTTTGGTGCTAACTACAGTTGCTTATGGCATGAGAAACATCTACATACCGATGAAACAAGCCTTCCACTTAAAATTTGGATGGGTAGAGGCAACCTTATAAATACAGATAGGGATTCCAAAGGGAAAACTGTCCAAGTACAGGTGTGGCCCTTTAAGGGTTAAGCCACACTTTAATCTGAATTGGTCACATCCCATTTTTCCTTTTCTTTCCTCATTGATATATTACTGAGTTGCTTTGTGAGAATTCATAATGAACTCACCATTTGTCATCTTGTCCATGACACTTGCCATTCATTATCTTGTGAATGACACCTATTATAATCATTCCTGATGGTATCTATGATGTAACTATCAAGTACCCATTCTGGCGATGTATTCTAAAACTTTAAAACTCTAGCATCAAAGAAGCTGTTTCTTATCTTAGTTCATAGTCTGGTTGATAATGATAAGTCTAAACTAATGTCCATTCATCATTTGTTTATGCTTGTCCCCAGTTGTTAACTGGAAGGACTCAAGATAAACTACTTCTCAAAACCACTTAGTTGTTCAAGAACTTGTCAGGTTTCTCCTGACTCCTTTCATGTTGCAAACCCAAGTTAGTTTAATCTTTCTTCACAGGGCAAGTCCCCAAGCTCAGTGAATAATTTTGAAGCCCTTCTTTTTACTTTCTCCAAATTATCAGTCTTTCCCTTGGTATGAATGAAATAAGGTTTTTTTTCTGCATATTCCCATAAGGAATCAAATAAACCACTGTAAGACTCAACTAATATCTTGTACACACATTCAACGTTTATCTTTATTCCTCTTAACATGAAATTTAATTTTCTGAAACCTTAGCAGCAAGAATGAGAGTTTCAGGTTAGGAGCAACAAGCACATCTAAATATTTTCATTCCCAAGATTTTTCTAGCACTGCTCCCCTATTCTGTACTTATATCCTCCATTCTTCCTCTCCATATGCATGATTTTACATTAATTTTCCCTGAATATCAAAAGCCATTTGTTACTTAATTTTCTAAGTCTATCAATATCTTCCAGTAAAATTACTTTAGTCTTTTAGTTTCTTTATTCTCCTATATATCTTGGAATAATTTGCTGGTTGCCATTCACTACATCATTTAAAGTAATTAGAAATGAAACTGGTCCAAGAATGCTGCCGTGTGAAATCTGAAAATGACCTCCTTATCCAGACTATTCTTCCTTCCAAATAAAAACACCCTGATCCACTTTAAACCTTGCCCATTTTTTTTTTCAAATGTTTCAGTTTTTGCAAGAAATCTCTTACGTAAGACATCAAAAGCTTCCCAAAAATATGTAAGTATTACCACTGTCCACATCATTAGTGGCAAATAGTAGTTTCTCAAAATATTCTAACAAATGTGTAAGTCAAGAGCATTTTTACCTAAATCCATATTGGTGCAATATGAGTACATTGTTTGTTTTTAAATATCCCATCCGTTGGTCTCAGTATGTTACGCACTATTTCCTCATTCCTTGAAATTATTTCTAAAATCAACACTCTTTCATCAAGTGTATTGACAGAGACATTATTATGCATAATACAAGAACTTTCATGTATCATACACAGCAAAACATACACAAAAAGAGAATAAATCTCATTCTACAGCTGTTTTCAATTCTAGCCCTGTGACACCATATACATCACATGATCATCAATTCTGACTAAATAATTCTCTAATATGTTTTACTTCACCTGTTTTTCATACAATTAATTAAAAAATAAACATATTTTGTGTGTTCGAAATCCTCGCATTGGGTTCCTTGTCTCCAAATTCTCCATTTTCTTCTCTGTCTCCCTTTTTGAACTAAGGCATTTTGCCTTTTTTCCACTTGTTCACCTCTCCTCTCTGGCAAACTATCATATTTCACTGAACTACTGTATCAATACTTGATAGTAAATGACTGTCATACTTTAATTCTATATTTAGCCTGAATAGCTTAAAAACTGATGACCTGACAACTCTACTCAGTCACCTACCAGTTGGTGATGGGTGCACATGACACTCTTCATATCATTTATCATCATAAAAGAAAAGCCCTTCTTCAGGGGCTCATGCAACTTAAAAGCTGTGCTACAATCAGTAGCAGGGAAAAGGTGGACTCCTTTGAGTGAGAAGTTCCTCCACAAGTTTATACTGATCATAATATTGCTGAAGGTGACTCTTCATTTGTGGAATAACTACCAACAGGTAGAGTCTGGTAATGCCACACTGTAAAGCTTGTTATGCAATACTATGTAAATGTATGAAGATACTGAGTATACAAGGTATGTTCATGTAAAAAGTCTGCAACTAACAGTATGAAAATTCTGTACAGGTAGTACATATATACTGTGATGCAAAAAGTATACTGGTATACTATTGTACTGTATACATCTTCATATATACATATTCATTCTATTAATCTATAATTAGCCCAGAACCAATTTCTATGAGATAGCCCTGGTGTTATCGAGGACATCTTTCTAAAGGCTCCTGCAGTCCATGGCTATGCTACTTCAGCACCAAGGAAATGTGGACTCCTCTGTAGTGAGAAGTTCTTTGAAGCAATTGTACCCCTAATGATACAGACACACCAAAGATGACATTTTACTCATGGTGTAACCTCCAGTAGGAGGAACCTGGTAACACCCATACCATACATATACAGAGCCTTTTGAATATATATTTTACATGCACACATACTGTCAAGTATACATGGTTTACATTTACTATCTCATTTCAACTGTTTGAATTGAGACACCTCTAGAAAAAACTTAACTGTACATGTATTTGAATTTTTTTATTGTTAATATGGCCACTTAACACTCTGCCTCCTCACCAACTTTTTCCTCTGGACAATAACAATCAATATCATCAAACCATTACTGTAAGACATATACAGTATATTTCATAAGAAGTACACAGCAGATGCACTTTTCTTAACAGTATAATTAACTTTAATCTTTGTTATTCTAGTCATGTTATAATAAAACTAAACTACAAGCATTATCTATAATATCTCAATCAGTCTCTAATGTCAGTACAACTAATGCATCTTGGGGAACACTGATCATCCAAGCAATTTCTGATTATCCTGCAATTAGCACAAATAATTATGGTCCCACTTTATTTGTTCCAGATCTATAATAAAAATGGAAAGAAAGGAGAGAAGCCTAAACAGACTACTGAAGAACACCAAGGATGACAGGGAAAGATGGGGAGGTTGATCCATCAACAGTTATGGAAATGGACCAAAGCCGGAGAAAGCTTGATACAAGGAAACAGGGAAGAAAGCTGTAAAAGGGGAGCTTGGAAATCAAATACCAATGCCACACCCTATCACTCATAGGATTCCCCAAGTCTCTCACAGGGGGATGGTCAGACATCATTAAGAAAAAAATGGATATCAATCATGGAATGTATCTTAAGAAAACCACACTAGTTGCCTGAGAGAACCCTTGAAACTCCAGATGTTTAAGAAGCAGAAGTTGAGGAAAGAATCAAGGACTTTTGAATAGCAAAAATCAGAGCAACAGAACAATTGTCAGAATGGTTGGAACAATCAACCTTCTTTAGAGTATACTGTACCAGTAAATGTTTCCAAGATGAAGTAAACATACAAGTAAGTTTGGGGTAAAGTTCTGATACTCTCCTTCAAAATGTTATGAGGGATGCCATCCAGTCCATATTCCTTGCTTGTGTCCAAAGACAGCAGTACTTATTGGACTACACAACTTAGAAAGGAACATGAGGTTAGCAAGAGGCTCATCTTGGTGTGATGGAATGTTAAAGTCATCTATAATGGAGGGAAAAAAAGATAAAGGTCTTCTAAAAAAAAAAAAAAAGTTATATTAAAAAAAAATTCATACCATTACATTAACGATTACAGTCAACTTAAATTATGAGACAACTGAGTTAAGAGGTTTGTTTAACACGCAGTGCTGAAGCTTACACAACTGTTCTTGATAAATGAATATGGTAAAGCTTCATGTTGTTCTCATTTGTATAATATTTTCATAAATTCTGTATTGATAACAGAACCCAAATAGAATAGGAGTGACAGTGCTGGGTGTAACGTTACCATTAATGTTACCTTAATGCAGATAGTGGAAATTTTTCAGAAATTACATAAGGGAAATTAAATATGGGTTTAATGACTGTGACTGAGCCACAGTATTTTCTAATTTTCTCTGTATTCCTCTTTATAATACAAGTACACACACTAGAGAGAGGTGGCAGGCACTACTGTAGGCCATTTGGTGATTTTTTAAGTTTCATTTATACTTTAACATTACCTCTGGTTTCTTTATGGGTGACACAATGCAATATTGTATATTTTTTCAGTAATAAAATATGTGATATCTAATTACTGAACACACAAAAGGAAAAAATTTGAACAAAACTTTTAACTGGATTGAAAATTACTAAACTGCATTTTTCTGCTGTAATAAGGGACTTGCTTCATCTTGTGCATTTCTTTAGTGTCAAAGACCAGTAAATGTTATGCCTACTTATTGAGTACTGTTTGATACTTTATATTAACGAACAGAATCCTTTCAGTATTGTTATGTGAATACAATATAAACTTCAAGAAAAAAATCTAAAGTTGAAGTCAGTGCCATAATTGTGATGTAGGAGAAACAATACATGGTAAAGTTTTTTCATGCTTGCTGTTTCCTGCCTCTGTAAGGTACTGCTGGGAACAGACAAACAAAGGCCTCATTTGCTAAAAACAACTCTCTAACTTTCATGTAAAATGCACTGAAATCCAAGCTCATTATCTACAGCCAAGCCCCACTCACCATTCCACGATTTACCTTGACTGCTTTATGCACCCTAATTTAGCCCATTAACAGCACATCTTCACCCTCCACCACATTGCTCTAATTCATTCTATCCCATAGATGCCTCTCTCCCACCTAATTGTTCCATCTGTGGTAAGCCTGAGGCTATTAAAAAAAAAAAAAAATGTCATTATTAGAGGCTGTTTCACTGTTGCGCCAGTGCATGTGAATATATGAGAAAAATGAATGAGAATTTAAGGTAAATAAACAGATTAAAAAGGGACATTACGTTATACTGGAAGGAGGTAACTGATGCAGAAGGATTGTGTATGTTAAGAGTAAGAGTGAACTTGACAAGTCCTAGAGACTGCTTGGAACAAGAAGGATGAAGTCTGTAACAGATAAAGTACTTCAAGGATGGTGCAGGAACACTAAGCAAAACATTCATGTTGGAAAAAAATGTCAAAAGGAGTGGATAACTAAGTGTTGCATTAAAAATATATATATATAATTAACTAAATGACAAGTCAGTATCTATGAAAAGAATGGTCTGTATAAAGCTGCAAAAGGATATTGCAATATTACACTAATGGATGATTACTTACAAAGGAGAAATCACCTACGTGAGATGAAGCATGGGTTCTGAGGCATGAGGTCATGTTCAGCTAATCTAAACCCTATGATAAGAGTAAGTACTGGAGTAAATAAATGAAATGAAAGAGTGGATTAGGTGTTCTTGAGCTGCCAGTGGGTGTTTCAAACCATCCTACACAGAGAGTTGGGAAAAAAGAAAAAAAAAAGCTGGAAGAGGGAATTCCATAAGTGCACAGAAAATTGATGAAAAGTGGAAGGGAATATAGGATAAATGTCAGAGATACCTTTTCAAACTGGATAGGAGTAACCAGCACCATCCCTTAGAGTTCAGTCTTAGGGTTTCTGTTATTCCCTCTCTATGTACATAACTTCTTATGAGGAACTGGAATCATACTCAAATAGTTTAGTAATCTAGGGGCCTGGCATTTGTCGGAAAGAATCACATTTATATCTGTACTTACTTGCATCCATAGAAATAAGATCATAGAATAGCACGTAGTTTCCAGATCCCTCTATTTAATGCATCGACAAGATCTCACACCTAATTCTGTTACGTCATCAGGTCTTTGCCGTTACCACAGCAACATTAGCTTGTGCAATGACTATTGTGATGTCCTCGTCACAACCAACACACCAAGGCCTATCCTCGCCTTTTAAAATGTATGTGTATAAAATGTATGACCTATACGACATCACCGCATGACTGTCATTTTGAACGAACAAAAAACATAAAGGTCTGGAAAATAGAAATAATTTCATCTGAAGTTGATGTGAAACAGAACATTGTAGAATACCCTATGAATCTCCTTGCTATTTGGAGACACAGGGTTCAGCATGAATGACCGTCATCTTCATAGATAAAGGTATACAACCCCATGATTATAAAACCCA
This sequence comes from Panulirus interruptus, assembly GCA_032273725.1. Lineage (NCBI taxonomy): Eukaryota > Metazoa > Arthropoda > Malacostraca > Decapoda > Palinuridae > Panulirus > Panulirus interruptus. Next base: position 8 of record JAUTYZ010672196.1, on the reverse strand, counting down.
CCTTCCCA
>JAUTYZ010668873.1:0-14169 GCA_032273725.1 Panulirus interruptus | reverse complement strand
TCTAAAACCAAGATCTGGCCCTATAGTAAGATTTTTGAAGAAATGTATTTTATGAGGAAAAATGGAATTGACACAAGTAACTAACTATTCAGGGTATTTTTCTAAACAAAACTTTTTTTAAAATTGGAATATAACATAAAGAAAGGTTTCTTTAATATAAAACTTAAAATATTCTATGTTGCTTTTTTAGGCCAACATGTTGCAAATAATTACGAAATACATAGTATATTTAATCATACTCAAAGTATAATTACAGAACGTAAAGGTTCTAAAACAACATTCTGACCTTAGAATCTGCATGAAGAATATAACCTGTACTGAGATTATACATGAAATTAATCATTCTAAGAAAAATTAAAAAAAATACAGGTAATAGTTCAGTATACTTTTCAGCTAAAATACTTTTTGTTTCAAATTTGGAATGTAACAATGAAAGGCTTCTTTATCTTAGGTAATAATGTAAAAGCTTCCTAGGACCAACAGAAAGCAAATAACTAACAATAAAAATAATTGTGAGAAGCATATAATTATAGACCATGTAATTATTTCAATGTTTAATTATAAAGCTTAATGGTTCCAAACAATATTTGATCCCCATAATCTTATTCAGCATGAAAATTACAACAGAGATTTTAAAGCAATTCTATTCATTTTTCAAAGAAAATGGAAAAAAAATATAGCATATATCATTCATGGTATTTTTCAGATCAAAAACGTTTTCAAAACGAAAATACTATAAAGAAAAGATTTCTTATCTTCTATAATAACCTAGGATATTCTATAATGCTTCCTATGGCTGATGTATTGCTAATAATTATGAATGCCTGATACATATGAAATATATTAGACGTAATTATTTCAAAGCTTACAGAACTTAATGGTCCTAAAACAACACTAAAACCTAGAAAATACGATCTATACAAAGATTTTGAAGAAAATCTTTTTAAGAAAAATGGAAAATGGCACACTTTATGGTTTTTCATGCTAAAAACTGTTTCAAGATTGGAAAATAATGCAATTAAAGGCTTCCTTACCTTAAAGAACAATCTAAAATATTCTTTAATACTTGCTAAGGCATACAGATAGTATTTACAAAGAGTAAATAAAACATATTAACATGTACACATTTCAAAGCTTAATTACAGAACTCAGTCTATATCCTAAAACAACATTCAAACCCTAGACTCTAATTCAGCAAGAACAACAGTTAAAATATAATGAGAGACTTTTTAACCTAAAATAATAGCCTAAATTATTCTATCCTGTTTCCTGGTACCGATGAAAAGTAAATAATTATGAATATCGAATAATTATGAAATAAACATTTCATTATTGGGAATCCCCAACTTATGAAAAGTTTACATTCCTGAATCCTGTTCATATGTTCGACTTCACAATTCGGAAAATATTTAGAAATTATCATAATTCACATAAAAGTAAATACCTATACCTGCGTGTAATAATATAATCTACATATTCTTGTATAAATATAGTCAATAAAACATCACATGAAGCAGCATTTAATGATGTAATGAACATTTAAGTAGTTCTGCAGTTCGTAACTATAGGTGATTGTGTGCATGTTGAACAAGAAATCAAGACTTTTTTGAGTTTGTTCGTATATCGGATGTTCATAAGTCGGGGATTTCCAGTATTCCAAAGTATAATTACAAAACCTTAAGGATGAAAACCAGCATTTGAATCCCAAAATCCTAATCAACTTGAAAAGTTTTCCCTATATTATGATTTAAAAAAAAATACAATTAATAGTTTAAGGTATCTTTTATACAATACTATTTCTGTTTATTGTTGTTAGTTTTTTTATTTACAAAGAATTAACTTTCATTTCAGAAATCTAAGTTATATTTTTAAAGCACAAATGAGCATACACTGATCTCCCATGTCTACAAAAGAAGAATAATGGATATTTTTCCACAATAAAACTGAAAATATTAAAAATATTACTTCCAGTTTAAGTTAAGTGAGGCTTTAATAAGTTCTGTTGACATTCAATAAAGGAGTTTCATTTACATTATTTCCTTATTTTCCCTCATCCTCAATGCTCTGCCCACTTATCAAACTGCTCATTAGCTTTCAGAGGAAAACAATCTGAACACCTATTTCTAATGCACACAAGAAAGCAATGGTCCATACCAGGTCTATCAATGAAGGAAACCATAACAATGACAGCTGAAAATAAGGTAAACTTTGCCTAGATGAAAAGGTGGGTAAGGTTTTCACAAGCTTTGTTAATATTTACACTTATAATTTAACTCAAGTGTTTTTCCCATATCTTCAATGCTTTCCCCACATATAAGTCATTCACTATTGAAAGATGGGAAAGAATGAGTAAAATTACTTTGCAGTTTTAATATATTCTACCAAGGGTATGCCCTCAAATGATGAGAGTTTTATTAGCAATTCTAAGTTAACAACAGGACAGCCTTTCAGTCCAATTTTATCAAAACATAACTGGGATTACATCTTTACTAGCAGCAGTAAAATATTTAAACACAACATGCACACGGGTAAAATGAAAATTTGACACACGAATTTTACTGGATAAATACTATAGTTAGGTTAAAGGCATTAAAGAGAAAGGATAGTGAAGGGAGAACACAATAATGGACTCTTAACACTATTTAATGTTAAAAATAATATAAAGTGGCAGGCATGACTTGGAGCATACTTTTTATCTTACAGTAATAAGTGTGTGTGTAATGCTATGAAGATCCAGTACATGGAACACTTGCAAGAATCACCTGAACCAATGAAATTGCACCAAGCTTCATCTAGGGGCTGAGATTGGCACTAATGTATCATATGGTATTACTATGTGCATACAAAGTTATTGCTGTATTGGATCTGCCAACTTCTTAATAATCTATAAGTTTCAATACTACAGTTTATGTTGAGGTAGAATAGGGTTTGGGGAAAGGCAGAACCTAGTTAGGGTTTAGTTATAGTCAACTACTTTGTTTTATATCAACACTTTTCCTGGACTTAAAAATGGTGATGGGTAAGAACTCTCCAACTCTTTAATGAAGCTAAAATTTATCTTTTCAAACATCAGAAAAGATATTCTTAAGAATCTCAACATTTGCAAAAACTTTTCTTTGGGAAAAATTGATAAGTCCAGCTATAAATTGGCTCAAGGAAAATTATAAAATATTTGCTAATATTGTGACCCCTCCATGCTACTGTATCTCCAATATAACCACATTTTTCAACGTACAACAATAAACAGGTCTTACTGGGAAGACCACCCATGACATGACGAAATAAGAGTGAAAGAGTACTAGAGGATGAGAAATGGTGGAAGAATGCAAAGAACGGCATATGCAAGGGAGGCATGTAAGGACAGGGATAAGTGGAGACTTTTGTTGCAGCCAGCCCCATGATGGGAATTCCCAAAAGGAACAAGCATCATAGATATAGATAGACAGAAAGATATTGGGAAGGGCTATGAGATACAGGAAAATGTGGGGTTCATGAACATAAGGTAGGTGAAACCCTTGTAGCAAGCAAAGAACCTATAAAAACTGCATCTTACTTTCTTTCAGGGCCAAGATTTACCTTAATTTTCGGTCACAGTCTAATTATATCACTGATATTGCTGTCTTCTTCCTTTTGCTGCCTGATGAACAATGCTTGTAAAAAGCAGTTGTGTTCATTATGACAGGTTGTGTGAAAGCACTAGCATATCCCAGCAACTGGATGTAAACATGAGAACAAAATAATCACATTTCTTTAGGCAATGTTCATTTAGTCCTGCCACCTTATCAACTGCAAAACCTACTAGAAATTCTTATGGAATGGTAGGAATCAGTACAGAAAATCAATCAAGTACAATACGTAAGTTGAAAGTGGTGGAGGCTAAGAAGATCAGGGGAAATGTAGGGTTAATTAATGTAAAAGTCAGCATAACACTTCCTGAAATTAAAAAACCTATGAAAACCTCATCGAACTTCCTCTAGTAGCCAATGTTTCCTTATTTCTTATGAAAATTTTAAAATGTCTGAGGTACACTTTCCATTTCCAAGTAATTGCTGCATGCTGTTTGCTTTCCTGTACACAAAAATGGATTCCATGTTTGCAACCATAATCATGTGATGTCTTCCAGCACACGAAAGTAACTCTGCCATAGTGACTATAATGCAGAAATACAAGGTAAATGTAGCTTGTTAAAGGAAGTTAGGTGGGAGTTTCATGGATTCTGTTGATTTGCAGAAGTATATTAGTTCTTTTACATTCAATTACCCCTCATTTTTCCTGATTTTCCTGGCAGTGTGTGTTTCTGTCTTAAATTGGATATGAGTGAACATAATCAATGGCCAGCAACTGCTTTTCACAACAGACCCTGTCAAATTTTGGAGCAATATCAATAAAAAGGTAAATATGGAATGATTGGGGAAATTGCATGAAGTTTAGATAGATTATGTTGGCTTCTAGATGTGTTTCACCTACTTTTATATAAAATACAGTAACCCCATAATTTCCCTTATCTTCTTTGCCCAATCAACATTCTTATGAAATCAGAGTAAAACATAAAGCTCCAAATCATGTTCTGACTCTTATACTAGTCTCCATTCACTGTACTATCAATGCAAAATAAATTAAGTAATTCCCAAAAGCTAGTTTCATGGTATTCATACCGATAAATATCCTTAATTAATTCTGCAAGATAAATCCTACAATTCCATAATCATCTTTATTTCATTCCACATCTAATAAAGTGATGGAACTAGATTGGAAAAGCACATATTTTTGTTTTTACATAACATAAAAAATGAACTTAATGTTGGCTGCCTGGGGAAGTAAGATTAAGTTCTCATATATTTTGCTGATTTATATGTTTCACAAACTTTGCCACACATTTTGACTAGTCTTCATAACCCTACCCACTATCAGTTTCCTATTATGGTACAAATTATAATACTTAAGGTCATACTATCTTATCAGCTCTCTTCTATGCTACTTCTGCTACATATAAGGGGTCCATTGCTATATTTTTCTTCAACTTTCATAAGGTACTTCTGCGGTAACTTTAAACTACATATTCACTGAAGTACAATACTGTAGTACATTAGCTATAATGTGCTAATAGCAATAGCTTTGGATATTAAGGGATTTTGTCTTACAGTGGTACTGTATTGTTTAAATAGAATAATTGTAGCAGAGAATGGTTTGGAGCATTACGTTATATTCTATGATATCACATGGGCGATAGTGGTGAGGTTTATGAAGATCTCGGAAAATGTGGAATTAATACAGATGAAAAATTTATCAATAGCCTACAGAAACTCAGAAAACCTCCTCATCTTAATGTCATACTACCATTATTTGGAAATAATTTTAATGTTATGGGCACTATCCACAAGCTGTTGTGAGGCAATTTGTTTAAATTACGGACATCAATCCCTGGAAGCAGTTTACAAATAGTGACCATAAGAATTGTTATTTTTATTCCATAATTTTTTTTGTATTATGTAAAAATGATATAAATATCAGTTGGTTAGCAAGAATTTTGTAAGTTCTGTTCATTTTTGATGTTTTTTTTTTCAGTTTTCAATACTTGATGTTTCATACTTTTACATTGATTAACCACACATTTGTCCTTCACCTCCAAAACTACATGCAATCTACATTAATATTTACTTTTGTTCATATTAATATACAGATGTTCTCTCTCAGGCTATTACTTAAAAATACATCCAAAACCCTCACCAACATCGCATTATTTTAGAAAAATCATGTTCTTCCTCCCTTATTCTAAATTAAACACTATACTACCAATGCAATATAAAATACATTTATTGAGCAATATCAAAAGAGGAAAACAGTAGTGTTATATATATATATGGGATAATGTGGGGTTAATTATTATATAAGTATGCAGTGCACTTGAAAATATCAAATTTCGACTACTAGGTAAGGTTTGGGGATGTTTTCATGAATTCTATTGAATTACCTGAACATTAATTAGCCCCAGTATGTTCCCCGACATTCATAACCCTCACTACTAGTGACTACCTTATTTTCGTTCAATAGAATAAAATACTCCAATTCATACTCCATAGATGAGATATTCTCTACATATTACACATACACAAAATCATTCAACAACCAATACTAATAGCAATGCAAAGCTAACTAGACTTTTCACAAATACTATTCTGCCATTTAACCTGTAAGTAATCACCAGGGATGCATGGAATGAAAACTATGTTAATGTTACAAAAACTAATTCCTTTGTTTACCATCAGTGATGCTCCTTGGAGGCTTCTAAGTGTTCCTACGGGTAATGCTAAACTCCAAACCCCCAAAACCTTTTCTTCTTCCATTATGCTGTCAAATTTTCGTCAGGTTTACTTATTATCACAACACTAAAAGGTTTAATGGGAAGTACTTTAAAAAACGTTGGCAGCCACGTGCTGCAGTATTGTCGTCTGCACTCACCCCACGTGGTTCATGGCTCGCTATCCCTTGCATACCATCTAACCACTGCTACCATGAGGCACAAAGAACCAACAGAGTTCGGAGAAGAGCAAGTAATATGGTAACTGGAGTAAGAGAGCTGAGTTACAATGAGAAGCTCATAAGCATAACTTTGTCCTCTAAGGAGGGGAAAAGAGGGAGGGGTGACAAAGATTCGAAATCAGTTGGATTATATTTAAAGTGATTCGCCGTTTGTTCTTCTCAAGAGCAGTACCAAAGAAATCTGAGGCCATGACAAGAAGCTGCTTAATAAGGGTGTGAAGGTGTGGTGGATGGTTGGACGAAACTAAACAAGGACAAGGTGAATGCCAGCAGTTATACAAAGATATAAAAGGCTACTTGATGTTATATAAAATTAAAGATAAGAGGCCCCAGGAAAATAGAACTTTCTGTATTGTACAAATAGGTAAATGTTCAAGCTCACTTTCCCATGCAGCTCAACATGACAACATGTGGCACTATTATCCCTTGGGTGCGACTATATGTATCCCTTCAATTTCAGTAGATATTTTTCTAGATACAGCAGTTTGAGTCATCAAAAATCAGAAAACTAATTTCCTTTCACTTAATTAAACAGAATTGTCTTACCAGAGGTGAATACAATCCTTTTCCTCTTCATAATGACAAACATTTACTATGATTACCCATGGGCCCTGTGTTGTACTGATCCAGGGATCTTGTTACACTGTCAAATAGATCACTGTTCCATAGTCATACTGAACAATAATTTCAATGCCCTGCATGGCAGATACGTCAGTGAGTGCCACACTGGTTCTTCCATGGTCCAAAGTACACCTGTACCTTTGCTATATTTTGAAAGCCAAGGTACATTTCAACATTTGCTTTACAATCCAGCATAAGGTTTCTACTTTCTGATTCACATTAGGGACCTATCTATGGCCCACTAAGAGAACCTCTTTTCTACTACATTCTGGGTACCTATGAATCTGTTCCAACATTTTGGCCTCATGATATCACACAATGGCACTGTTCTACATTCATTATCTGTTTTAAGACAAGAGAGTGGCAGTTTCTGATTTACACAATCTTAAGTGTACAATTTCTTGTCATAATACACGAAAATACCCAAATATGAAACTCATGTGAGGCACAACCTTAAAGCTGATGAAGCCCCATATAAGGGTCCTGGTGTTGCAAATTATCCTCCTTTTCTATCTCCTGTTATTTACCCACCTATGTCACTGTATGTGTGTATGTAAAGGTTCACGATCCAAGGCTTATCTAGGCTTATGTCAACAACAACCCATTCACATGTTACTGGCACAGGACAGGTGAGTGTATGGGCTCTTTCAGGTGGATGTATGTTGTGTATGATGCTTGTAAATATGTCGTCGAAGTCAAAACTCTTTAACTTTAGAGCTTCCAAGTTCCCTAAGAGAAGCCCTTAAATTCACATCAGATGACTGTTGACTTAACGAGGTACTTCAACTAAAATTCTCAGGCTAGACATGCATGCACTTTTCCTAGTTTGCTATCAAGCACGAAGATAACATTTTAAGACTACTTTTGTGCATAAATATATAATATCTCAAAATTTTCTTTCTAATACTCCTAATGAGATGTATCTTTCTCTAAATTACGTTAGTTCAAACTTTCTTCTCTGAAATTCCCAGGTATTTTTTCAACCGTGTACAGTATCATCAAATTGACTCTTGGAAAACAATACTCATAAGCTGCTTATTCAGTCACTTTTTTACTTAAGCAGGAGAAAATTAAAAGGGTGTTTATGTGTGGAAATAAAATCCCATTTTAAACAAAATCAATAATGATACTAAGATTTGGGTAGAGCCTGCTATCCTTTTGTACATCATTCATCACTGTTAGCGGAACCAGCTGTGTATATCACACTCTTTGCTAAATAATAAAATTAATCATCTGGACTTGAGAAAGGCCCAGAGGATGAAAATGGTTTTGGCACATGGAAAGAATGCAAGATGAGGAGTTTACAAGGAGAGTGTAAGATAGTACAATTAAAGGGGTTGGTGCAAGAGGAAGACCACCTGTGGCATTGGGAAATAGAGTGGAAGAGTACTGGAGGGAGAGAAAAGGGGGAAGAATGCATGGAATGGTGTATGCGAGGGGCGCATGTAAGGACAGGGATAAGTGGAGACTCTTTTGCCATGGCCACCCCCACAATGGGAGTTCCTGTGGGAAATGGATGCCAGAGATATAGATAGACAGAATATATGGGCTTGAACCCTATCACAGCACTATGTCATCTGAAGGCACCTGCAACACCTTTGCTGAGAAATCTTTAATCTTCAGTTAACAAGGCAATAACATCTATAAAGTGTACCTTAACAAGAGCTGTCTTGCAGCAGTAACAGGTAAACCATTAAAAGATAACAGACAAGAACTTATAAAAGAATAATCTTTAAAGTTATCTGATGGTGATGTGAAACATTCATGTTATAAAACTGTCTTTTGGTAACACTCTCACCAAAAAAGTTTAGCTTAAGTGCTGTATTTTGCAGCCTAAAAATTAGGATATCTTGAAAAGTTTCTAATATACTTTTTGTTAAAAACTTTTCAATAACATTATAGTTTGTACTGGTAAATCACTATTTACAGTACAGGAAGAACAAAAAATTTGTAATTTGTGGATTTCAAAATATACATGGGCCATAGTTTGTGGCCCGAACATATTGCAAGTTTTGTATACCTTATGAAGGATTACATGTTATTTGTTTGTAATACATGTAAACATATATATAAAACAATTACAGCTGTAATAAACATTTACTATTATAATTCACTGGAAACTCGTGCTCCAAGTTGGTGGTAATCTTGAATACACTGCATCATGTAATTTGAGTCTATAGATTTTATGCATAATCTTTTATATTCTATCTATAAATATGAACCTCAAGAATTTATGCCTTGAAAATAAACTGTACAATTACTGATAGCTGCAAATCATTACAACCATCAAACTGTTCATTATTCATAATGTTGTCTAATTCACCACAATGCAAATGAAAAGGTATAAAAGGTAAGTAACTTTTACATTATTTGCTTACCTTAACACCACCAAGGTCTCCTTTATTTGAGAATATTATTCCCAATATATTCTTTCAGACCTTAGACATGTAAAGCATTTTGTGGATGTTAAATACTGTATCTTGAAAAAAAAATCAGATAATATCAGCTAAATTTTCTGAAATATTTATTTCACAATCATTTGATAAATAACTCCTTGTTTCCTGAACTTCATAAAAAGAAAAAACAATGTACGTGATAGCTATCTCTCTGTCTAGTTAATAAGTAAGCTGTTTCTGCAGTAACAGGAAAGTGGAATATTTTAGTTACAATCTCTACATCTTTAAGTGTTGAAGACCTAATGAGACACTGCTAAAGAATTCTGAAAATTAGTTTGGTAATCGATGACATTTTGTATACTTAATGGAAAAGGTAAGGTAGTAAGGAAATCTTGACCACAGCTACAGTTGATGTAATTTGAGACATTCCACCTTATTCTGAGCTCATATCCATTATCTGAAGTCATAAAGGCAGTGATTTGACTGATGAAATGCAAGAGTGGAACACATTAAATGCTATAACTGGCAAACACTACTAAAAATTTCGTTTAATTGAGAAATATAATAATTTTTTCATGTTTTAAATTTACAAAGGACCAGAAAAAATCTAACTGTTTCACTTTTGGAATGTGCGGACTGATATTTTTGCAAACATCCATGATACTTGGAAAGCAGAACTCACTATGCATTCAGCACTGGTTTGGTACCCATGATAATGGTATATATTTTTCCCAAGTGAATATATTTCAGCAGTCATACATCAACCTGTGAACCTGTATGCGAAACAGTTACTCAGGTTTGAAATTTTCCCAGGCAAACTGCATTTCTTTCTTTTCCTATATGTTTATTGTTTTCTGAACAATAAAAAATGAAAAGCAAATATTGAAACAGTATGTCTAGGATCACAGGAACATATCATTCATTGTAAATTTCATGATATGCTTCACAAGTTCAATAATAAAAACAAATAGACTGTGTGCAGTGACCAGATGGCAGAAAAAAGGGTTAAAACCCTTGATAAATGCATTCATGATCGGTAAACAGCTGAAAGACCAAAACCTAAGCAAATATATTAACAATGTCAGTTAAAGCTTCGACCTATTATTAAAGTGAAGTTTACAGAGATGTTCTAAATATGAGATAAAACTGATCTATAGGAAACTTAAATATTAAGCCCTGCTCATATTACAGTATACATATTTTTCTGAAACTTAAGAAATGCATGCATTTTATAGAACATGCACAGTATTTACATGTTGCTACAATACAGTGGAGTCAAGCATACCAAAATACTTTAGCACACTGGCTATGAAAAGACAGATTTTATGCTAATTCAAGCATCCTCTCATTTAGTAAAATTTACACAATGAGATTAGTATCATTTGTACCATTGGGCAGTAAATTACCAATAAAGAAAAAGTAAAGAGGACTGAAAAAAATGAATAACAGGTATGATGAACACATAATATCCTTTAAGAACATAAACATATATATATATACATACTAATAATACATTAGAAAAAATGCACACAGGAATGGTCCAGTATCATAATTATATATAAAAACTTTTATCAACAATCATCTCTATCCTCTAGATAATTCTGCAGTAAATGGAGAGAAAGCATTCCACATTAATAAGCATTCATTGGCAATGGTGTTATCATCAAGATCTTTCTTCCACTAGAACTACTATCATTAGCTATAATTTACGAATTTCAATAATTTTGATTATTTTGGGTGGGCAAAGTGTTCTCTTTTTCCAATTATAATGTACATATACAGGTCCCACAGCTTTTTTTGAGCAAACATATGGTCATTTTGAGTCAGATTTTTTAAATGCAGCAGCTGTTATCTCTATAGTGTGATGACAATACTGTTTAAACCTTATGCTGCAATGATTATGTTGACCCATATGAGTTTCAAGTATTTTGTTCACATGTTGGTCCACTGGAAGGTAAGGCCTATGAAATCCAATAAAACTTATTGCTATTATGTTACTGTGAGTAGCTTAACTATTTCACTCAAGCAATTGTCCATATATGCATCCTATATCCAATTTCCACAATCAACTGGTTAGTCTGAAACAAATTTACATAAAACGTGGCAATTTTTACCCTAATAACTTGAAGATATTATGCATATGTATTCTAAAACTTGTTAAGTTGTTCTCCCAATGCGTGCTGTGTTTGTTGTTTTATAGCAAATGCTCTCTGGTAATTCTTTTATTAGAACATCCAATTATAAATAAGGTCCAGTAACCTCTTATGTTTGAGTCAGTATTAAAAGTCAGTAGCTTTTATGTACCTAGCAAGATTTGCATATAATCTAATCATTACACACTCCCAGTTTTGCATATGTACATCTGTGTTATACATATTGTCTACAACTGGCTGGTCAGTAAGAGGTGGCTTGGTAACTTTTATACCCAGAAAATATGGATGTGAATATTATCTTATCATTACATTCTGATGATTTTCATCAGTCAATGCCCTTCTGGTCTTAGAAACTCTTTACTATTATCATTAATAATGATCCTATGTGTGTCTACAACTTGACTATTATTGTCATTTTAATTAACTCCAGGACACCTTCTCCAGGGATTACTCCAACTTCCAAGTTGCACTATAGTCAGTAGCAAGTCAGCCTGTAATATAATGCATGATAAAGTATGAAATGTTGGAGAAATCCAAAATTTGAAATACTTGTTGAGTAAATCTATTGGGATTATAAAAGAGGAAGCTTAGATGTTTGAAAATACTAAAAAGCCTGCATATTATTTGACCTTGTATGAAAAAAATGTGATTCTGTATGTGTAGCACCCTCAGTTGCATTAGTGAAAAAGAAGAATTGATCAGTTACCCTGGAACTACTGGGAGTGTGTTTGTAGAGACAAGATTTTTTTCTGATAAATAAATGTACATAGAAATGAGGATCTTAAAGTTCATTACTAACAGAACTTTCCATAAGCTGGCATGTAGAAATAAGAGATGCAGAGGTTTCCCTAAGAAACTGTACATACGGTACATTAAATAAGAAAATGGATGAGACAGTAGAGTTACTAGGGGCAGGTGGAAGGAAAATGTGTGGGATTATTTGTAACAAAGGGATGTTTCTCAGAACTGTGGAAAAATATGTACAGATTAAGTGTCTTTTTGGAGGAAATCTTGATCTACAGTGGAAAACACCGTATTCAAGATACATAAATAGTTAATTTTGCAATAAAATCAATCTGGATAACAATGACACACAAAGATACATATTCTTGATACAGCCATTGAATGTAGAAAGTTTGATGATAATATTTGTACCATTTAATTGCTGTAATACATTTTTATACAGCAGAGCAGCAATATTATCATTACTATACTTATTCACATGAAAACATTATCCATTGCACTTTCATCTGTCACTGAGGACAGGGAAGCATTTTTCTTTTACTGCAAAAAATATATCTACCATTTGTTGTACTGACATTATCTAACAAATTATCTAATAGGGTATTTCTTAACTTTACTATACAACTAAATAACACAAATGTAATCTTGGGGATGTCATGAACACTTAACTTGGCCATTCATACTTTCAAGAAAAGGACATTTGTACCATTCCAAAATATCAGGAAAACTCATTACAATTTCCTCTAGAATATATGCTATTTGCAGCTTCCTTGAAAAAATGGTCTTCTCTATGAAAGCCATGTCAAAATGCAAAATAAAACTATTCTAAATTAAAAAGTTTCTTTTGGAGATAGATCGTCTTTAACTTCCTACATTGAAGCCTCACATGATCTTTCCATACTATTCTCCAAACTCTTATCAAGGTCACTATCTGAAAAAACTTTCTCCTCTCCATTTTCAAGAGGACATGGGGAATGTGATGACACAAAGGCCGAGGTTGATGAAACAGATGTTATTTTGGAGGACTTTTCACAGCCCTTCTCCTCTACAGTCTCTTGATCTTCTATAACCCTTAGCTGAGACTTCATCTGGCGGGTCAGTGGTGGGATGTAATTTCTTGGGATAAGAAAAGTGCTCAAATTGAACAAGTCAAGGAACACTTTGTATCGATCACTGTAATAAAAATTGTACAACTTATAAAAGCTACAGAGTACATTTGTAAAAATATCAAAAATTTATGCACTGCTGTTCTGGCAAAAGATGTTAAAATATTTAAATAATGTTAAACTTACGAAAAAATGATGTTTGTATGAAACATGATGCTTAGATGATGTTAACAATGTTACAATGATGTTTGAATGATGTTAGTATGATGCTTAGATAATGTCAGCATCACTCTGAAATGATGTTTCATGTTAACAAGACGACTAACGTTACTCTATGATGTTTACGTCGTAAGAACACGTTTAGAATGATGTTTGCTTGCCCGTTGTCCATACAGTGTTTATAGGCGAGGGAGCAGGAAACATCGAGTATGGTGAGATTATAAGGGGGCCTTGTCCTTTATAAACAGAACCCTTTCATCCCATGTGCTAGTTCAGCAAATAATTAATACTAATGAACGGATGCTAATTACCTTCTTTGTCAGCTGCTGTATAGGGGGAGTTAGAGGCCCTCCCCCCCTCCCCCTCCCCCCTTCACCGTCTTTCCTCTCT
>JAUTYZ010667762.1:0-14169 GCA_032273725.1 Panulirus interruptus | reverse complement strand
GAGCATTCCTTCATTTGATACATATCTGTTTGTACTTCACTACCAACTTGCTCCATTATTTTTGTAAATACATAGATAATTATTAGTTCATGAGTCAGGTAACAACCTAGTGAAGAGAATTGTATAGAAAAAAATATATATGTATGTGTACATTTTGCTCTTTGAATTTAGTCTTGCTGAATATAAAGTTGCTAGCTAGCATTCCTTCATACAATACATTGCAATTTGAACTTTACCACCCATTTTCACTTATTTTTGTAAATTTATAAATAATTATTAGTTCATAAGTAAGGTAACAACCCACTGAAGAGGACATTAGAAAATAATTATATGAAATACAGTTTACCATACCATTTTCTAAAACTGTTTCATTTTTACCACATATTTTCTGTTATATTTTTGACTTGCTTAATGATTACTATTCATCCAACAGTTAGGTAACAAAAATACTGAAGAGAAGTATCTAACTGCAATTTTTTTTTTCATATAGTTTGTGTGACCATCCAACATGAACAAACAGTTGTGATTTAGTTTGACTTAACATATACATTCACTATGGAAGTGTTAAATATTATTTCAAATAAATAAATGAGGAGACAATGTGGTATACTGTTCTTAACCTACGCTGTTTTATGCACACAGTATTCCATATTTAAGGGCTAGTACTTACAGAAAGTATTTAGTCTGGAATGTAACCCTCCTTATACAATGGGTTTCATGTGTTTGACTTATGACTTTTTGAGCTATGATGGGTTTCCCAGGAACATAATCTTATCGCAAGTCGGGGTATAGGTGTACATGATGCTGACAGCTCATTGATCCTCAATGGTCTTGGTAATACTGAAAACTTAGCTGGTATTGTTGAAGTTTGTAACTTAGTAACTCTAGCACTGTCATTAGTGTATTATGTATGCAGCTCACCTACCTGAATATTTAGTCTAATTTACATAATGTAAAGAGCTTACCTGATGTTGTCAGTGTCTCTGGTCCATGTAATATTGGGTGTGGGGTTGCCAGTTGCAGAACACAGTATGGTGGCAGCGCCATCTTCGTCCACCATTATTCGTTCAGCTGCCAACACATCCTCAGGGCCATCTGTAGAATGCATTTTAGAATTCATCTAAATAATCATAATGCTGCATGAAAGATCAGATTTTCTTGCACATCATTCTTAATCAATGAAATCATTACACTTACTTGATTACATTACAGTTGCATAAGTATTTCATTTCAAGTGATATAAATGTGGAACTGCAACAGTGCAACCAAATACAGGTCAAATGGATGAGAGAAAATTCATACAAAAAATAACTGTAATTGGTAAAGCAGACCATACTGACACTGGACATTGATGGTGAAAGAGGAGTTGATGGCAGTGTGTGAGCTCCGAGCAATGACAATGTAGTTTCCAGATAAGTGTCGATGAGCCCTTGTCAATTTCAGCTGTCCACTCCCATTATCTGATTCCTCACCTTCAATGGCGGCTGGCCCACGCCACCAACTGTACCTGTGCAACATGTGTCATCATCTAAGAGTACCTATGTTTTGAACACTGTCAACCAGTAATACGTGTACCAAGTACTGACAACAGCCCACTCCAGAAATCACTAAATGCTGGGAACCAATTGTGTCTATAATGAAACAGTGTTTGTCTGTGTGAAGCAGGCTCACCTCCCTCTGTCTTCTTGCAACAATCCTCTCATTTATTGAAGCATTTTATGTAAATGCATGCAGTATACAAATTTTTTTTCGACAGCTGGAACAATATCATACGAATAAAGTTATGATTAGTATCTCTACATCTTTGATACATATTAAAACTAAAAAAATTCTTGCTGAATAGGCAATTTCTGAGTACATTTCATTCAACAGTGACAGATGAGGTTAATCTTAGTTCTGTGCACTGATAACAATGAATGAGCACTCAGGATGGTGAAGGAAGAAGCAACATATTCTCTCCTCGGAGATTGTAAAGTCATGATAATGGGAGATTTAAGTTACAAGTAAACAGACCAGGACAATTTAGACTCATGCAGACAGAAAGTCAAGGAGACACAAGTTCCTAAAATTTGTGATGGAGAATTTCCTTTATCAACATGTTACAGAGCATATGAGAGAACCAGGGGGCTGATACACCATCTCTGTTAGACTGTCTTCACACACACAAGCATGGAAAACGAACCCATCAAATATAATACACTAGGTGGAAAAAATGATCATGTATTGGTTGACTTTCAT
This sequence comes from Panulirus interruptus, assembly GCA_032273725.1. Taxonomy (NCBI): domain Eukaryota; kingdom Metazoa; phylum Arthropoda; class Malacostraca; order Decapoda; family Palinuridae; genus Panulirus; species Panulirus interruptus. Next base: position 11,931 of record JAUTYZ010667762.1, on the reverse strand, counting down.
TATATGGTTAAAAAGGACACTAGAGGGGAATCAAAGGGGAGAGGACTCCAAAGAGAAAACATAATCAAAGCAGCAATGTACAGCTGAACAAGTTTTCCAAGAGAAGACACTATCTAGTCCTCAGGCATATCATCTTGGGCCATACAAATGCCATAACCAATCAACAACAGTTACCTACTTTCTTGTAAAACTGAACTGCAGTTACATCCCCTCCTGCCATTTTGCCACACTTCATCCAAAACAAGGCTTTCACTACCTCCCCTCTTTTCACCAAACCAATCACATGGACTTATTCACTCTACAAGCCACCTCGTTGATAACAAACCATATCCACCATCCTATCCTTTGACATACTCAACAGTTCTTCAGAATACTCTCTCTTTTTCACTTCTTTATCTGTAACCATTTTGCCATCTGCTCACTTAAGACCTCCAACTTGATTCAGACCAACACTCTTACAATACCTCCTACTCATCTAAGACCCCTTCCCCTCCACATTCATGGGAAGTCTTTCACAGTAGACCTGGTCTCTTCGACACACCTGGAATCTTTCACACTTCTGGGACATTCTATGCACCTGGAACCTACAATTCTTTTCTATCCTCCCACACATGAGAAGACTCTCAAAGTCTGACCTGGAACCTTCCATATCTCTGCTCTCACACACATCTTGGACCTTCCACAGACATTTTGGACTTCCCACAAACCTGGGAACTCTAATATGCATGTGACCTTCCATATTCTATTTCCAGGTTTAATCCACGCTTTTCATTTTCATTGCAACCTGAAATACGAAAAGCAAAATTTGCAAGTGAAAAATTAATTTCATGAGAAGAGAGAATATACACCATCACCAAATATCAGACAGTATTACAGCAGAACTAACAAAATGCAGAAAATGTACCATAGGGTTATGTTAAATTTCGTGCATGGGTGGGCAGGGAGATGTTAGAGCCTCCTGAGAATTATGAAGACAGAAGGCAAAGAGGATTAAATATTGTATGCATATATTCAGTCAAAAGAAAGCATTATAAAATACAGATTTCATCCGTTCTGAAAATAGTTTTCTTAAAGCAGAAGAACCAACACTCGGTATCACAACTTGCCTTCACTTTGGTATATTTTGTGCATCGAGAGAAAAAACTGATATATAAAATTCAAAGAATTTCACCATGTTTATAAAGATAATACAATCAGTATTAAACATAATATTTTCCCTATTACTGTACTCAACTGTTGTTCAGTTCCGAGTTTTTGATTCTGACATGATAAAGACCGAGAGAGAGGAAGCCCTTATAATGAAAATATACCTAATTGCAGACCAAAATATTGTACTGAGTTACATGATTACCACAGACTGCATTCCATTTTAAGTGTAGTAACATTGTGGTCTTCCCATAGTAACTTTGGTAATCACTGAGAGAAACATATATTAAAGAATACATCATTCATAGACATGCATTTATGTAAAACTTATGATATTAATCTTAGCTAGTTCTGTACAGTTTGTTCTCATAAAATGTCGATTTGCCTCACTGGCTCTTCGCTGAAAGCAAGAGATCAAGACAAGCTTTTCACTCCACTGGCAAATTCCTTTGCGTTGTGGTATTTCTTTCTTGGTGATTAATGAGGACTCACCTGATGGGTCCTGGGTTGGCAATGGCCAGGGCTGTGATGGTCAGGTCGTCACCCTCTTCCACGTCAACCCTCACAGGTGGTGCTGACACCCACATTGGACCGTCTGCAATATTGATATGATGGACACACACTGCCAAAGCTGATGATTACTAACCATCTGTTATAAAAGTAATAGCCTAAATACATTCCTGCTGCCTTAACATGGAACATCAAACTGTTCAGTTTCCATTACTTATGTGTAACCCCCTTATTCCCAAGAGCACAATGGGATGACCCTTAGGTATGTATGATGGCCTGGCCTCTGACCTTCAAGGAAAGGGACAGGCCATCATATCCATGGTTTGTACCATTATGCTCAAAGGGTCAGAATATCTATAATCGAAATCTTATCACTATGTGAATGTGTTATTTGAAATGGGGAGTTAAGAATGATAAATGTGAATGTTTTTTTGAAAATAGCTTCCTATATGCACTAATAACTGATTTAATTACCAATACAGCAAGACATACTGAGTTATAACACTTTATATGACATACTCAGGTCCAGAGGTATCCCACCAACTGGAAAAAGTACCAAAACCCTCAGTCCTTCAGTGGCTTATCAAATGATATTCCACCCAGTACAAATAGTTTTTTGTTCCTGATGATGCTTGGCTGAGACGTGAAAAGTGTAAGTGCTTTATTTTTCGTAAAAGAAATGGATCTTTTTATTCACCCATAAGTACTCATTTCCAATAGAAACTTTCAAAAATGTTGTTACTCTTAAAAATCATTAATAATTCATTCTAAAACATCATTATTCCACCCTCAAATGCCATTATTCCCTGCCCACAAACATCATTATTCCACTCCCTAATGCCATTAATGCATCATCAAACATTTTATCCCATCCTCAGTCATCATTATTCGGCCTTAAGCATCATTAATCAACCCACACACAACATCGTTTTACCCACAAACATCATTACTCCACCCTTCAAAAATAATTCCATCCACCAAAAACATCATTACCCCAACCACTACAATCACTATTACTTCTTCATGAAATATATCATTCCACTCTGAAACATTATTACTCCACTCTCTGACATAATTACTCCATCCACAAACATGATTGCTCTGCCCTCAAACATCATTACTATATCATCAATTATATCATTATTCCACCTTGCTGTTCTCTTTCCAAAACCTATTCTTACAATACCATACATCTCTGTGGCAGCCTTTAAAAGTGCACTCTTCAAGTGTTTCCACACCAAATCAACCTAACTTTGCATTCTTTCACTTACATATCTCAGCTTCTCATTCACCTAAGCTTGGAATTTAAGTTGTATTCCCTTAAACATTAAATTGTCTACTAATATCCTCCTGGACTCTTCATTCATATCTTTGGCCTTGAATAAAAAAACAAAAGTCCAACCTACATACCACTATCATATGACATCATTAGTCCCCATCCTACCCTCTCATGGACCTCACACCAAGCACACTATCTGTCATATATTTTCGTTATTAACAGAAACATGTGTATTGATGCAAATACTTGTGCTGAATATGTATTCAAAACACTGACATCCGCTGATGTACATATTCTCCAACTTCTTTCACTGCCACTAGCAACTGGGAACCCATATGTCACTTCTTTTACTGTCTACGATCTTTTTTATTCACATCATCCATCACATGACAACTCTACAAAGCTACTCACTGGTATCTATAAACATAAATATGCAGGTAGCCACACGAAAAATGAAACATGACGATTCTAGCGCTTTTATGATAATCCACATCTTCAAGGATGAAGATGTGACTTATCAAGAAAGCACTCGGATCTTTGTGTTTCAATTTTCTTGTGGCTACCAATATATTCCTGAATCACATGTTCTTTTGTGAATTATCTGCATCTATAATCATATTCTAAGTATCAGCCAGAAAGCAATACTGATGGCATGCTTTAATCATTACAGAGTTACATGTCTGCAGTCAATCAGTAGTACCCTTCAGTTATTCACTGTTAAACGAAAGGCTAATGGCTGTTAACAGCTAATTTGCTGCATATTTTAATGGATAATGTGGTACAATAAAAGAGCGTTAACTTATCTATGCATTACAGTAATAACAGTAATAGTATCTCTGACATGTAGGCTAAATTCAATCTAAGCATAAAAACACTGAATTTTCATTCTCCTCTGATTTTCACTTATTGAAGTCTGAAGAATGTATTTCTTTAAAACATGCTTGGCTGAAGTTTCCTAGGTCCATAGTAATGCGATACTGCCATACTCTTTCATATTAAACATTCATCAAATGAACCATTTACATTAAGCTTTGACATTTACCTGCCCTCCTAAGTCTTCAGCCACATTCTCACCACCCACATAATTTTCCTGTTGTTGATGCACAATTCGAAGCTTTTCTAAAAGTATGTTGTAAAATTGGGACTGCTTGTTCAGTTCTTCCTCAAGCTTGTCCAGCTGTTGGTTAATGTTGCTATGCGACTTCTGTGAGAGAAAAGACTGCATTACAAATATTTCACACAATAATCCTAAAGTAACTTGAAAAACAGAATTAAAGACAACAACAGTATGGCATACAACAATTAATGATATAACTTCAGTCTCTTTCTAGATAATTGTCAACCTTGCATCTGAAACAAGAAGCTTGGAAGCAACATTCCTCAACTTCAAGAGAATCAAGTTCATAAAGCGTTTAACCACCTGTGGTATTTCTAAACAAAGTATTCCAAACTATCATAGTTACATGAACATTTCTCTGACAGGCACACACTTGACTCCATATAATTATATCTCATTCTAGACCTAAAGGGGAAGACTTGTATATACTGCTGTCCCATGCTGACCATCACACTTAAAAAAAAAATACTGGGGCTAACATTTCACCTGAACACTCTTTGATAATCAGTTCTAAACTCTGGTAACTATTCTAAACATTGAGGACAATATGTGGTGTGAGGTGGATAAAACCAAATAAGTAATGTAAGGGTAAAAGAGATGTGTGGTAATAAAAAGAGTGTGGTTGAGAGCAGAAGAGGGTGTGCTGAAATGGTTTGGACATCTGGAGAGAATGAGTGAGGAAAGGCTAACAAAGAGGACATACGCATCAGAAGTGGAGGGAACAAGAAGAACTGGGAGACCAAACTTGAGATGGAAAGATGGAGTGAAAAAGATTTTGAGTGATCGGGGCCTTAACATGCAGAAGCGTGAAAGGTGTGCTTGGGATAGAGTTAACTGGAACAATATGGTATAATGGGGTCGACGTGAACTCAATGGACTGAACTAGGGCATGTGAAGCGTCCGGGGTAAACCATGGAAAGGTCTGTGGTTTCAGTGCATGACAGCTAGAGAATGGATGTAAGCGGATGTGGCCTTTCTTCGTCTGTTCCTGGCGCTACCTCACTGATGCGGGAAACAGCGATAACGTATGAAAAAAAATATGATAGAAGTGTCAGTACTGTACTGTCGTAAACCCATTCCCATAAGAGTTGACAATTCATTCTATCAGTAGCCACTGACTGTCACTTCACCCCAAAAAATGACCAATAATTTTCCCAACACTTAATGAAAATCTGCTCCTAGTAATGGTTGACAGCTTACTTTAACACTAAATGACAATCCAAATACTAGTTGACAAGCAACATCGAAATAATGGAAAAGTATCCACCTCACTACTAATACTGAACACCACACAGCCAAGCAATTTTCCCCTTACCACAAATAATGATGACATACATTCCACACAGCTGATGTGAAGGATGCATTTGGCTGTATTAATTCACTTTACAAACCTGAACATTCGAAGATGTTGTAGGTTTATATACAAAGAGTGCATAGACTGCGCACAGCCAGACAACCACGCCCAACTTCAAAAGCAGTATCTGTTTCCTTCTCATGGTAAACTTCTCACCACATTTCTAAAGGAAACATTAAAACACTTACATTAGCATATTTCTATCTATTACGTTCCATACATAAATGATAAGATCCATTAAAAGTTGTGACATGCAAAAAAAAAAATATTTTCACTAAGAGCTCAATAATGAGGATGATGAGGCAATAGTCAACTTGGGCCATTTTGGTAGGACAGCAGAGTCTGTGAAAAAATAAATCAGAAAAAATGTGAATCAATTAGCAACAGAAACAGATAGTAAAGCACTGATTAACAACTCAAGAGATGATAGAAGTGTGTAATAAATTACTGGAGAGATAATGAAAGTTTTTGATGAATCACCCTGTGGTATAAATAATTCAGTAAATAAATGAAAATTTATATATACATACATACATACATGCAAATACACCCATCAATAAAACACAAGTATTTATACATGTACATAAATTAAGAGTGGTGTTACTGCCATGACAGACCTGGCAGATTGTTCCTGAGACATGCCAAACTGAGGATTATGAACTTTTTCATCAAATACACACCAATGGGCATGGTGAAGGCATAATGCAGTTCTGTAAACTGGAGCTGCAACAGTCCCACTTCATTGATGAAATTCCTAAAGTTGTGAAAGTAATGTAGGTTTGTATAGCACTGGGAAATCACCCTCAACGAAATGCTTCCATCATGTTATTTTAAGTTAGAGGCTCCAGTCATGGACAAAAGTCCACGTCGAGGGTAGGCCTTAACTGAAATACAAAAATGATTAAAAAGAGGAGAAACAAGAAGAGGAATAAAATTCTTAGAGTTTTGGAAGAAGAGGAAATTTTGCCTTTAAAAAAGGGGCAGGTCCTAGTCTGGAAAGATGTGAGGAGGTAAAGAGCTCCAAAGCTTTGTTGTGAAGGGAAAGAAAGAGATATCACAATGGCCCACCTGTGTTGCCAATTGCCATATTGTAATTGTGTGATGCAGTAGTTTGCTAAATATTACATGGACTAGCTAATGGCAAGGGCACAAAATCAACCTGCTCTCGGGAGCAGAAACCAAAGCTCAAAGATGGATGCTTTGTGCTTTCTCATCCTTATCCATAATGCACTCATGTTTGATGGAAGTAATATGACAATTCTGCCACTGGCGTCAGCATTGAGTACACTTCTGACTATCACCCTTCAGATAACTTCCAAAACTCCAGAACTAGATCAACACTAACTATATCAGTATTAACTGCACCAAGACAATGGTCAACCACATCATCCTCACTTCCAACTATGATTCATCCCAAACTGTCTCACTGGGCACTATTCCCCTCCTGATTTTACAGTACACTAAACCTTTTGGTGTCAATCTGGATGGCAAACTAAGCTATAGGGAATGCACCAGTCCCATGACCATATTATCAACTAATCATCTCTTCATCCTCTACTGACCCAAGACATTTGGACTCCCTGCACCTTAACTTAAAGAAAATCTACACACCTTTCATTCATCCTAGTGCCCCCCTCAGCTCTGTTTTCTTTTTAATGTATTACACAAATGGAACCATCAAAGTGAAGATAAGAGCATGCATGATCATCCTTGGTTCCACTTACACATCTTAACAAAATACATTGAACAAACTGGCCCTCCTAACCTTGACCTTAGGTAACAGTTTTCAACAAAACTCAGGCACAAGTGTCATCACAATACATCCTGCCACCTGCAGACCCTTGTCATTTAGTTACGACAACCACACTAAACCCATATGAGCCTTTCCAGACCACTTTAAGAACAGTTCTACCCCAAATATAGTAAACATCTTCTATGGTTTGCACACTGTATGCAGATATCCCCATATTTATGATGGAGATGCATTCCTGGAAAAATCAGTAGGTGAAATACCATTCAACAGAACCAGGTTTATCTTAGGATACAAGATACAGCAGAGCCGCATATCTGGGGAAGACTTCTCATTATAATTTTCACACAACAATAGAAATAAAATGTCAAAAAACATGCAGCACAGTACAGGTACATTATCAATCCAAGTATCCATATAAAAACAAAGCACATAATATAGTATTTAAAAAATATTGGAAATATACTAGAATAAACATTTACCCACAATGGATATGAACCAAATTTCGAAGGTGTTGGGGTAAGGGGGGAATGGTGAAGTTATGCAGACAAATGATCATGCTGACCGGGCTGTCCATTTAAGGATGCATATTTGAGGTTTGATGATGGATGTTTTAGCTTTCTGCTGCATAACCATCAAACTTAGTGGGATGTTACACTAATTCTGATCTTCAATCCAGACAACAATGATCAGCTTAGGCCTCAAAATATATGACTTTACCTCCAAGTTAATACTTAACCTGCTTCTCTTCTTGCAATAAGAGTAAGGCTCACAAAGACAATTTCTATTCATTCAAATATGAGCTGAATCTCCTCATATAGCCATGAGTGAAAGCAGCCCTTGCTAATGAACAATTGCTCACCAGAGTGATTGCCTGCTTATTGCTAGAGGTGGTCTTTGCAGCTTTTTATTCATATTTTGTCTACATTATTCAATTTATTTTTCAAAGACAATACCATAAACCAGTTCACTGTAAAGCAGTGGACATCTGTACTATCATCCACCTCTGTAATCATATACTGTATTAATAACTGAGTAGGGACTGGCTGACAATATGTGAATGTTCATGTCAGAAGTATGATACTAACACAGGTATGAACAGATTCTCTTTCAAAAAATGCATAGTAAGAAATGTATATCAGTACAATGATAACTAAAAGCTGATAATACAGGTACGTGAATGTTCATGATACAATACTAGTAAGAGAATGTGAGCAAGGTTGTGGTGGTACATCATGTCTTATGTAATGCAAACAGTGCATTATCACAAGTTGGGGGATAAAGGTGAGTTTCTTTCATAACAATCTTTTTAAGGAATCATTCCCTACAATTGAGGGAAAATTTCCCACTTCTTTTTCAATAACAATAACTGCTGGTTTGAATTTAACACAAAATTTACAAGTTACAGGATTCCCAGAGATGAATCAAAATTCCCAACTTTCCAACACTACAAAATTGAAACATCCTTTAACCAACAATCTCAATCAACCACTTTGGCAACATGTACAACTGTTTAAACAAATAAAGCAATTTTTACTAAAACAGCTGCATATACAACATCTTAAATCTCATACGTGTATTTTATAATAGTGATGTACTATACAGTATATAAAGAGCAACAAATGACAAAGTTGGCTCCACATTTCTTGCAATAGCCAACCCAAACCTCTGTTTTTTGTTTTGTCACTTTCATTCATTTCAAAAATTAAGGTGAAGGTATGTACAGAGTATCAGATTGGGGAGGAGCAGTGTGGTTTCAGAAGCGGTAGAGGATGTGTGGATCAGGTGTTTGCTTTAAAGAATGTGTGTGAGAAATATTTAGAAAAACAGATGGATTTGTATGTGACATTTATGGATCTGGAGAAGTCATACAATGGGGTTGATAGAGATGCCACAATCATTATCATCGTTTTCTTTTCAAACTTGTTCACCATTTTCCACGCCAGCAAAAAATGAGTTAAAAAATAATTAGATACTAAGCACACATTACACATTGCTAAATAACTGCATTCTCACCTAAACAGTCATAGCCACAAAGAACTGTGCTAACAATATCTTTTGTTGTTGCCTCATAAACATCTTCACTGCTACAATCCATATTAAAAACATGTTAAAAAACAAATTTCTGCTCTTTAGGTTGTCGTTTATTTAGATCACATGTCCGTTGCCACGCTTCTTTGATGAAAACCTTTTCTTCCTCCTTTGGGTCAAATATTAACACATGATCATCCACAACCTTCATAACACACATGAAACCACTGCAACCAAATCATTATTGTTGGGTAATGCTGTGAAGAAAAAATTAAACTACAAAACAGTATATAAATAATTAAATGATAAACCAAGGTTCTCTCGAAAATATCTAATGGTGTCCAAGTAAACAATGTAAATGAGAAAACAATCATCTTGTCCAATTACAGGGAATGGTAAGCATCTCTAAAGCAGCTATAAAACCTGTATTCTATGTAATTATTTCATTTTCCACTTATGCGAGGTAGCTTTAGGAACACATGAACAATGGCCTCACTTACACACACTGTCTCTGACCTGGTTGATAAAATTCAACTTGCATATGTAAAAGGTATTTAATGAGTATGAGACATGGTGAAAGAAAGCCTTGATATGAACATTATGTAGGGGAAATAAGTTGTACATGTATGTAAACGCAGAGTAAAGAGGATGGGACTCAGCAAAAGAAAGCCTTCGTATGAACATTATCATGCAGGAAGTAAGCTTCAGGATTCTGCTTTAGACGGCTTTGGGAGTTAAGGACATTGTACGTAACATGTCACCAGAGCCCCACCTTCCGATAATTGTGAAGAAGACACTATCTCTGGCAAATATTTAAAAGTGCATTAAAGTACATGCATAATGAAATATGAAACAAGCTATTTGCACCCTGCACTGTATCTGGCCTAAACTACAATATGCTTCTTGTCATAACTTTACAGGGAATGAATACTTTTCTTTATGGCCCCACTGGGTTTTGTTTACAAAGCATAACTGTATAACCGACTGCTGTAGCTACCAGAAGTTTTCCCAGAGTAAAGCAACTATTTTAGGACTATTTAATATTTGATTAGAACTACCTTGACCAATATACTATGCTAAATACTACACTTCTCAAGTTTCGTTACCACGCTTAATGAAGCACAATGAATTAATAAAGGACCAGAAGGTGGTACCAAAGATGAAACTAGAATTATTAGAGCTGAGCTACAGTGAAAGGAGCAAGGCCATAAACTTGTCTAACATGGAGGAAAGAAGATTAAGAAAATCAGTTTTTTCAGTTTTCAATACTTTATTCCTTGATTGAGGAATCGGGATCCTAGTGCTGTCACTAGGTACCCCTGTACAATATTACCAGAAGCATCTGGCAAGTGTCGCGAGTACATATAAATATAACAATGGGGCTTACTAAAGCCTAAGGAAGGAAGGATATTCCTTCAAAAAGTTCATTCAAGATTTTTTTCTTTCGGGCAATTCCTTAGCCATTACTCAGCCAGCGCTCGTGAATTTCGACACAAACCTATTTACATGACCTACACTACGGTATATCATATCTATCTATGGTTTGATTTTTTGGCTAATCTTTGGCATCATGGTTACCAGAAGCCATTTTTTCCACCCATTATTTTGACATATTTCTGAACCAATGGTCATGAAATTAGGCACAAGCCAGTCTCTCGACAGACCCCACACAGTGCCACAGACAAATGTGTAACGCCCATTTATATCCTTCTTTCGAGGACAAAGGTTACAAAAAAATTACATCTGTCGCCACTAATCCATTTCATTTCAACCCAGGCATATAAGATACTTTTGAACAATTCCCATCTAAATGGTTCATTAAAATCTGACATTTGACACTACAAACACCGCTTCAACATATAAAACGACCCTTCATTGCCCTACCCTCTCTGCAATCAGACACACACAATATCACAACACTTTATGACCTGTGGTCCCGACCGGTGGACGTGGCTAGTTTCCTGAGTGCTGCAGGAGCCTCATAAGGATAGAGGGGACTCCTGGGGCAGGAAATATGTGAATCAAATGCATATTTGTAGTCTCTGACCCACTTGTCTGTAGTATTTTAGCCAATGCTGCTACAACATTGTGTTCCCAAACATTCTCAATGACGGCTGCATCCTCTGACTGGTCAGGACAGATGTTGGTACAGAAGGTATTTAAGGTGCATGTGGAGGGGTACATACTGCACTCGCTCGCAAAAGTGTTGGTCTTTGATAGTCTTGATTTGCTTACTGAGAAAATGAAAGAGAACACCGTACTCTTTACCTTCAGCCTTTGAACATGACGGGACAGGAGAGCGTCCTCGTGCATCAAGTCTGAATATACACTAGAGCGTCTAAGTTTACCTCCAGAGGCGAGCCTTTACCTTTAGATTTCCCTGTTACTCAGTACGAAACTAGAGTTGAGTCGATTTGCCATAACGTCTAAGTATCCAGGGTGCGTCTCAGCGTCTAAATCCGCTTTAAAGTCTCTTCTCTTATTTCTCTATGTGTGCGTCTAACATCCGTGACGTGCGTCAACGTCGAAGCGTCCACGTTTACATCTCCGTCTAACTCTGCGTCTGTGCCGGAGTCTACGTGCACTCTGTTTACATTATCATTATCTCTGCATTTACAGTTTATACGTGTCAGAAGTGGAGGGAACAAGGAGAACGGGGAGACCAAATTGGAGGTGGAAGGATGGAGTGGAAAAGATTTTGAGCGATCGGGGCCTGAACATGCAGGAGGGTGAAAGGCGTGCAC
>JAUTYZ010666652.1:0-10266 GCA_032273725.1 Panulirus interruptus | reverse complement strand
GGGTATGATGGCTCGGTCTTTGACCCGATTCTGAAAGGTCAGGTCAAAGGACAGGCCACCATTTCCGTATCTTTTTATCGTGCTGGAGGGTCGTGTCCTATTGTTCAAAGGTAAACTTGGTGTGGACGTCAGTGGGGCGAGACACCCGTAGACCACCTTCAGCCATACCACAGCAGACGGTGTGACACAGCACCCCTGGGGAGTGGGTGTCGTGGTTTATTATTACCGTGTCAGGATTTCGAGATCAGGAGCTGCCATGTCTGCATTTGTCTGTTGATGATGGTTTAGTTGATATTATGAGTGTGGTGAGACTGGTCGCGTATTATGGAGAGGTCGTTTGGTTTGTTATGAATTGGAATGTTTCAACGGACTCTTTTAGGTCCATACTAACTCCAGAGTCATATACATAATATGTGCGTGTGTGTGTGTGTGTGTGTGTGTGTGTGTGTGTGTGTGTGTGTATGAGTGTGAGATAAAATGTTTATAGGGATTTCACTTAGGGAATTAGACGTTAAGTTATTTAGCATGACCATAAACTGGGCTGGGACCTCCCGGAACCACTTGGTTGCTTACGCACTATGTTGTCTTTTGTTACTTGAAGTATGGGAAATGTTTTTGCTTTCGTTTCATTTTCTGTCTGAAACATATGACCATTTTTTTTTCTTAGAATTTATCGTCTTAGCTGACGGGTAATATTAACTTTTATTTGCCCACAGAGAGAGTCTTGGTGAGGGATTCTTCAACTTTCCCCAATGATTTATTCTTTGCTTGTATCGATCACGACGACTATAATACTGTTGTGCAATAGACAAGCGTCAATAGAAAATGGAACAGAATGCCTTGTTCATTTCTGGGTCTGTCAAAGTTTCACAACTCGATTCCGGAATTAATAAAAACAAACAAACAAAAAACAAACAAAGTATGTTCTTATTCCGTTGGAAATTCATTCTAAAAATCTTTTTTTCATCACCGATCATATGTAAATACTTCCTGTTATGATCAACATTAGCTTTTGATTTCTGTCAGGCAGTAAAGTGTTCAATTTCCTTTTCTCTAGCTTGTCTCAATGAATCACTGCATGAGCTGATCACAAAATTTGTTTTTATTTGTGAAATTTTTGTAAGGTCTAGAAGAGCAACTTGTAAGGTTGTAGACAGCAGCCGCCCAGGGAAGTACTACCCTCAAATCATCTTTTGATCGCTTATGCTCTGAAGTCTGTCGCATCAGGGACAGAGGGTACTGGGCTTTGAAATTCCTCCCACCTCCTGAATCTCACTCCGCCTTTTTTTCTGCTTAGAATCATTCAAAACTATTATTTGCAGAGTCATGCAAAGCTTCATAAAAAGAAAGTAAGCTGATTTGACTTTTACAAATGAGTTTTTCTGATCCTTAGCCAGAAACATCTCAGACAATTTCTCTGTCTCAACGTTTCATCCTCTCATCCAACCTGATCAATCTATAGGTAAATTTCCTACTGGTAAAGGAGCTCTTTTTGGTACCTTATTCTTCTCCACCTTAATTTTGGATGATTCATATCTAGTCCTCCTCCCCTTCCACTGAACACTAGTCCTTTCCTATATTTTCCTCGCAAAAGGTCTTCCAAATACTTTTCCAGCTACAAATGAGCAAGGCGTATGGTCTAGATAGCATACCCACCTGTTGTCCTGAGGATTTTGGACTCTGGATTAGCACCGATCCTTGCTCGCCTATGTCTTCTGTCTTAAAACCTGAACTTGCCTTCCTAGGAACGATGACTCGTTGCATCTCATTCCCAAGAAAGGAGACCCTTCAATTATCGTCTCATCGCTGACACTTTTGTTGTCTCCGAAGTTTTTGAAACTTTCCTCAACTCTCACTCTCATAAAGACTTAGAATCCCATTTCCTTCTTCCAGATCACCAAAACGGCTTTTGCAGTGTAGGATCTGCTGGTGATCCTCTCCCCTATGTGAATCAACTCTACTCCTTCTCTCTCAGAGATTTTGTCGTGGCTTTCAATATCTTTAAAGCATTTTGTATAGGGTTTGGTATGTCTTTGCTATTTGAACTTATTTCCTTTGGTTTGTCTGTATCTCTGTTCTCCTAAGCATAGCTTTCCCTCTGAGTCTAAACAGTCCATAGTGATGATAGTTGATGGAGAGACTTCTCCCTCTTATCTTGTAAACAGTGGTGTCTTCCAAGGTTCTGACCTATCGTCTACTATCTTTCCTCTCTCCATTACTGATCTTTCTTCAACCTCAAACTTTATTCACTCTTAGGTAGATGGTTCCAGCTTACATACTTCAGCTCACTTTCTCTCCCCTCCTCACTCTAATACCTCACTTTTTCTTTAGCGCTTAACATATCTCGTCTCTTAATTCGGACCTTTGCAGCCTCGCAGAATGAGGAAGCAGTAACCTGGTTAGATTCAGTAGTGGAAAAACCAAATTTCTCCTTATGTCTCTTTCTCAACCTCACTCGTTTCTCAGAGATTTCAAAACACTTCAGTTCAACGTTTTAATAACACAGACATGTTGAGCCACACGAGAAATGACCTTTATGATGCCTCTTTTTTCTCTCGAACAGCTAAGCTACGGAAAGAATATCTGACCAGATGATTTTTGAATAACTGACATAAAGTTGGTATAGAAATAGGAAATTCTGCGAAGTGTATTAGCAATGGAAGAAAAATATTTATTGCTATTAGGTAACTCTGCCAGCTGATGTGCCATTAGTTAGCATCAGATTTTTTTTCCTGAGTAAATTTTGTTTTCAGCCATTAAGATAAAACCAAATATATTCTAAGACAATTGGGAACAATATAAGGCACTTAGGATTGCATGAATTAGGCAAGGCAAGGAAATTTAGACAGACCATTCAGAACGGGCTAGGCTAAGCCTGTCAACAACACACGGCTAACTAGGCAAAAATATCTGTTTTTGAATTTGATTTTCAAATGAGATATAGCATTAGACAAGGGAAAGTACCATGAACAATCATTTGTGAACAGATTAAAAGAAAGAAGGCCAGGGTAAAAATAAAGGATGAATCATGTGAGACTTAAAAGGCTGGAAAAATGATTAGAACAGAGTTTAGCACAGTTGGAGGAGGAACAGAGGTTAGCACAGTTGGAGGTGGAAATAAACCAAGGAATCAATTTAAGATCATGAAAAGTATCATCAGACGGGAGAAAAAAGTTAGGATTTGAAAAAATATCATCAAAGAACAAGAAAACGGAATCAGAAGAGTTGAGGGAATTGAGATGGAATATGAACAGAGGACAGAAGGTGTAATGAAGGAAAGCAAAAAGGGTCAAAAGGGTCCTTGAGACCATTCGACAAAAGGAAATGGCCATAACACAAGAGTATAGAGACTATCAATAATGGTGGGCAGGATGTGGGAGCAGGAGCAGTTTCTATGACTCTTCAACAGAATCAGTGCATAAAACTGATGCGGTGGAACAGAGACTTGGGAATTTTGAAACAGAGAGACACAAGGAATTACGTGAAGCTGTAGAAAGAACAATATGCAGTGTTAGGGGTAGAACTGTTAGGTTAATCTATGGTCCAGTGGATGGAAGGTTTTAAAAGTGCAGAGTGTATGGGATCAATGCTTGTGGGGGAAATAAAAGGAGATCTGGGAGAAAGCTAGACATATGGAGATTGGCGAATAGACTCTGATAAATTTAGCATACAAGTTGCTGGTACAAAAACTAGGAAGATGAATGAGGCAGGAAGTTGACAGACGTATATTAGTAATGATCTTTTGACGGAAAGACCATATTCCAGACAAATAGGAAAGGGTGGAAAAGGAACAAATACTGACTAAAAAAATCTTAAAGGCTAAAAAATATGTGTCGAGCAGTTTCTGTGGCTTGAGAAATGAAAGGAATTTGTAGATACAGTCAAGACATAAGGGAACGGTCAGTAAAGGTTACTTTAGAATGGAGTCGTGTAGCCAGGGGGTACTAAGGGAGGCTAAGAAACGTAGAGACAAGGAGAAATGAAGTAACGTTTTCATGAGAGGTGATAAACCAAGGGAATAGAGAGATAAACACGGAGAATACAGTCAGAAGGCAAAGTGACGGGAGACATCAAATGAGGCAAGAGGACACAGTAGCCCCGCCAATATCGCAGAAAGGTCAGGAATCTTAAGTGATGGAAATGTCAAACCGAAAATAATGTATACAAATGCAGGCGAACTAGTAGTAAATGGTAAAGAGGTGGAATTCAAGGATCATATTAGGGAAAATGCACCTTATATTACTGGAGATGTGGCGACAAACCTTACTCGGGAAATAAGATCTCACCTTATCTTTGAAGAGGAATACTTAGCAGCAACGAGGGAAAAAGAAGACAAAGGGTGAGGAGGATTGAATTTTAAAAAAAGAGAGAGCCTTGAGTTTCAGGAAATCTTGGAAGATGGACCGTTCAAACAATACATAACGGGAAGAGTAATTGTAGGATAGAGGTGCATAGTGTTGTTGATAATAAATAATCCTCCAAAAGAATTTTAACAAACTGGAACAAATATAAAGTGATATCAATGAAGGAACAATTAAGATAGTGCAAGAAGCAATAAAACACGCACTTTTCAGAGATGGTAAGGTACCAATAATAGGAAATTTCAACTGAAATGAGACAGACTAGAATATTTGGATCATCATGGAGACAGAGAGTCATGGAGACACAAGTTTTTAGTGTTTACAGATTGGAAAAGTTCCTGCACCAGCATTTCACTGAACACACTGGAATAAGAGGAACTGATACACCATCATTACCAGATCTTATCTTCACACGTAGTAGCATGGAGTTTGATGATATCATGTACGATACACCATCTGGAAAAAGCGATCATTTAATACTTGAGTTTGATTACGTGGCAAACGAAGATGAACGAAGAGGAGAGATGAGATGAGATACAATCGTGGA
Source organism: Panulirus interruptus (assembly GCA_032273725.1). NCBI lineage: Eukaryota > Metazoa > Arthropoda > Malacostraca > Decapoda > Palinuridae > Panulirus > Panulirus interruptus. The sequence goes on along the minus strand of JAUTYZ010666652.1, from coordinate 5,358 downwards.
AACTATATACAATTCAACAATATCTGTGTAGATAGCGTTCAGTAGTGGAATATTCTGTCAAATTTAAATGGATGGTTAGGAACATACTGTTGGTACCTTAGCCCTAAATATAAAGAGAAGATTAAGGAAGAGGTTCAGTTTAGGATGTCAAAAAGGGATGGAGCTTCGCGATGTGGTGTGGCGAAGAAATAGGCGACACCCTAGCCAGCTAGCATTTTTACTGAGCTCAAAGAGATCAAGAAACAAGAATACCGTTCCCCTGTGTATAGGTTTCCCAGTGGTTTCATGAGGCAAGTGTTCCCCTGTGGACAGGTTCCCAAGTGTTCTCATGAGGCAGGTGTACAGGAGGCCAGGTGGCTGGTGACATGAATGGTAGACATTCTTTTTTCTTAACTACGTAAACCTTGCTGATATTGTCAACTGCTTTATTCCATTTTACCAGAAACTTTTACTCCGTCGCCGGAGACTGGCAGATCTAGTCTCCATTTCCTTCCATAAGAAATCTATTTTGTACTCAGGAAGACTGAGTGAAATGTGTATTACGATCCTGAAGTTAAGGTGGATTGGCTGTGATAAGGTTCTGAGGGACAAGAGATATTTAAACTAAATACTACATAGTTGTAGCTAAAGACTAGCTAGTGAGGTAGGTGAGTTTATATTCTATGGTAGCTATGATGTGGAGGGAAGCCATGTCAGGTAAGGTGCAGCAGAACTGACATAACTGTTTTTCTCAGTTCCTGCACATCCCGGCAGGTTGCCAGCTGTAGGTTTTCATCACATACTTGACTACAGCAGCTGCTTGACTCACCTCTTCCCCCGACATGAATCCCAGGAAATCAAACTCTCTATTTTTCTCTCTCTCTCTCTCTCCAACAGCAAGTTATCTTTATGTTTACACAGTTATCATCACGGCCTGGTGTGTCCCCACATGTCCACCATCCTCACTGTTCCAACAATTCCTTCCTCATGCGAGTGTTTAGAAAATAACTCTCTTGAAAATACTAGATTGAACCAAACATTAAACATAAACTGGATCTCAATCAATTCTTATAGCCAGAATTGTAGGTGATGATGCTGATGGCACCTCCTCTGTGTAGGTTTACAAGATCCTGAAGGACTGAGGATTAAACGCAGGGTTTTATCATATGAATTCATTGACTCTTTCATGAATGCACGATTAAAGTTTGACCTTCGACACCGTGAACATGATAGTCCGACCTGCTTCCTTAAGGGTCAGGTCAAAGCTAAGCCATCACACCCAAGGAACATACCGCCATACTGAAGGATCGTGCCGCCGTGCTCTGAGGGGTGAGCGTGAGGCCGTACATCGTCCAACATTGAGCCATAATACTTTTAAGAATACTGTACCACTTTCTTTGTTGTTTTGTCTTTTGCTTAAACTAAAGCGAAAGTAATGTTGACAGGTGACTGGGAACGTCATGTTGAGGGTTGACACAAGGCTCATGATGTTACTAAAATGTCCTGGTGGTCATAATGTTTCTTTTGACAAATCTTACTTCTTTTCTTTTCATAAGCCAGCTGGCCAGTCTAACAACAGTTTATCATTTAATTGGGAAGACTATCTGTCTAAGTATATAAGGACGAAACATTTCCGTGATAGTTGGGGTGACGATCACGTAATTAAGGGTATAGAGCGACAAGCAGGAACACAATTTAACTACAGCTGTAACACACTGAACCAGATCTCTCTGTATCCTTCTTTATCTTCCTCACAGGCCAAGCAAAGTCGTGGATACAAGATATTTCAGCAGGTTTTCACATACCATGCAGTTTTCCTCATTACTCTTATGTATTGTGTTATGCGGGAGAATATCTTACTACAAGACACCTCCAGCTATGTCCATGTTTAGAAAAATTCTTTTGTTATCGTTGTCTCTGTGTCGCCTCCGTCTATGTCGCCTTCGTGGATTATATCATATTTATTAGTATGCATTTTCAAGTCATATGATACAGACAGGATTCTTCTGAAATAACACTGGCCTGCATAACACCGGTAGAACTGATCTTCACGAGTTTTGATTTCCATTCATTAACTTTGTGTAGTGTCTATTAATCTTCTCAAATTCCTGGGCATACATTTGTTCGTTCTTGAGATGTAGCTTCATTTTTTCACTTTTTTGTATATAATGAAGGAGTTATGAGACTCTGTAGGTCCAAGGTACGTTCAAGGCCATACACTTACGGAGGCAACCATTACCCTCAGACACATTTGCTTCTTAACGTTAGCTGAAGGCTGGCTAGATGATAGCGCTAGAGTGCGGACCTTGATAGTATAAGATAGGCTAGTGTCAGGACACTGGTATCTTAAGGGGCTCTCCTGACACTCGGATCTTCAATGGTATCCTGATACTAGGATCTTTGGTTGCCCACCTGACAGTAGGATCTTCAGTGGTCCCCCTGACAGTCGGATCTTCAGTATTCCTCCTGAGACTAGCATCTTCAGTGGCTACCTTAACACTAAGATCTTCATTGGTCTTCCTGACACTACGATCTTCACTGGCCTTGCTGTGATAGGATTTTCGGTGGCCCTCTTGATACTAGGATCATCAGTGGCCCTCATGACAATAGGATTTTTACCGGTCCTCCTGACGCCAGAATTTCACAGACCCTCCTGACACTAGCCTATCTCATACTGCCAAGGTCCGCACTCTAGCGCTTTATCATCAAGCCTCCATCTAACGTGTCTGAGGGTAATGGTTGCCTCCGTAAATGTATGACCCTGAACGTAACCTAGACCTAAAGATCCTCATAACTACTTCATTAGACACGAAAAAAAAGAATTACAGTGAGCAACTGTACTGAGAGTGAGTTAACATCGTCTCAGTAAATTTAGAGGAACCTGTCAGATTTTGCAGAGAGATACTCTGCAAACAGTTGCATGTTATACCGATCCATTTGTCTAAGGGTATGTGTCGACCTCTGGTGACAAGCATTAGAGGCCAGGAGACCCACAGACAATTAAACTATCCACTGGTAATGAGCCTAATCATAACGATGATCTGCAGTGATCATACGACTGTAAATCAAATCGGTTATATATCGTGTTTCCACGTTGTATGATAGCCTGAACTTTTAAAGTCTGTAGAAATACTTTTTCTAAAACTATAGCAAAAGGTATAGGCCAAGTACACAGTGAGAGTGTATGTGGTCTCACACCTGAAGGTGTTAAAGATATTTCGGTTGGTGGATGTAGCTTGACGTTGACGGCCTTGATGATCCTGGCTGTTGATAAGCCTAAAGGCCAAACAACCAGCCAACCTACTACAACAGGTGTAACACGGTCTGAATCACTGGCAGTCTGACGTACATGTAAAATTTCTTTTGCAGGTGTGGGATGACATAAGTTCGTGGGAACAATTGTGGGTAGCAATAAATAAATTCTTTACTTATGTTCAAAATAAGCCTATAACTCATTGTGAGTATCGTCCTCCAACCTACTCCTGACATGGTTAAGAAAGTTTAATGATATGTAGATTACAGTCGTGGGACAGAACAGTGATATATTGCTAGTAGGGGTCTGGGCGAGGCATGGTTGGCAAGGCCAGCCACCAGGACTTGCCAAGATGATTCACTCATGAACACTTGTTGTGGGACCTTGACTCTTTTCATGGTCACCCGTTCAGGTTTTTATATGTATATACTTTTTTTTCCCAACTCACTATAGGATACTTGCAACTTATCATATGAAAAGTTATACAGCTTAGAGAGAAAGTTAAGAAGGAATAATCGAAGTAAGAAATATCGACCACATCATGTTATGGGACATCACTGTACACTGTACGACCAAGAAACGATCCTCCTGGCTGAAGGTGACGCGAATAACTTTAAAAACACAGTTTTTTCTTGAACTAAACGAGATGGATCACGAGTGTGTACAGCAATCCCATATCTGTTAATGTAACTAGTGAATCAAAAAGCCTCATGTGGATTGAGACCAATAATTGCCAAGGTAGGAAAGACATGTACTGAAAAAACCAAGGGAAGCAGCAGCAACAGTGGATGTTTGTAACCAGCTGACCACTACACTAGCGACCACACACCACCCCCAGTGCTCATCCCGTGAGTGGCGCCACCTCCCGTTGCCGCCCGACGCCCACCCAAAACAAGCGACACAGTTGCCGGATCCAGATGGTTACACCATGCTAGGCAGAGTTACCCAGGGGTTGTACGCTGGTTCTCGTCTGCCACATAAAATTATCTAAAAAACTTGGAAGACCTTCCCAACACCAATGTAACCGTGTAACAGCATAACTTCATAAAAAATCCATGTTTATACCTACGAGACCAACATGACCATTTTCAAACTTGATTAATTCCATCATCACAACAAGACTGCAATACTGGAACACACAGAAAACATCAGGAATGACAATAAAATGACAATCAAATGGCAATAAAAATGAAAATAAAAAAAGAAGACTCCGAGGAAAGAGAGCCGATGTGGTTGACAGAACTGGTATCTTATTTTTCACTTTGGGGGCTCCAGTCACGAACAAAAGGCCATGTCAAGGCCGGGCTTTTATTGAAATATAAAGAGGTTAATGAAAGGGAAAGAGAAAAGACAAGAGAAGGTATTCACGAATTATGGAGGAAGTGAAAAAAATGTCTTTCAAAGTGTGCCAGGTTATAGTTATTGGGAAAAACATGAGAGGGTAGAGAGTTCAAGAGTTTCGAGGTGTAGGGAAAGAAACGGTTATCAAAACGGCCCACCCTTGAGTTACCAAAGGCCACAATAATCATATGACGCAGCAGCTTGCCAAGTATTGCGTGGAGCAAAAACCAAAATAATACCTATAGAAGAGGGAAAGTAAACCAACATTACGGCGTAGGGCAAGTTGATCAAGTTTTGAAGTTAGCCTGGGAGATTATATAAGTTAGACCGCTTTCGACTCAATTTTGTCAAGTAAGGGTGCAGAGCTAGAACCACCTCAGATGTAAGAGCAGTACTCCATACAAGGACAGATCAAAACTTTGTATAAACAGATTAACTGTTCAGAAGGAAAGAAATTCCGATATCTAAACAGGACTTCCAGTCTCTCAGGAGCAGACTTAGCTATTTGCGTAACGCGGGGTTTCTAAGAGTCAAGAGATGGAATTACAGAGCCGTTAAAGGAGAGAGGAAAGTTGTGAGGAATTTTCGATAGAGAGATGGGTAGAAACTGGGTCTTGGAGACAGTAGATTTAACCAGATTTCATCTACCCGACTGAGCTATCATGTCCAAGTTTGAGTTTATTGAGGAAGTTGTGTCGAGACGAGATGCAGATCGAGTGATTGAAGGAGCAGAATTGAAGAATGTGGATGAATGCAGTGTTGAGTCGTCAGCGTATGAGTGCATT
>JAUTYZ010665541.1:0-14184 GCA_032273725.1 Panulirus interruptus | reverse complement strand
AGCTAAACTACAGAATACTACCTAAAAACTGAGATATTACAGTTAGATGTAATCAAAAAGTGTGGTAATTTGTCTGTGCAGAAGTCATAGTCAAAAAATTTTCTACTCATCAAAATAATTTACCATAAACCCATGAACAGAACACTTCAGCTTACGACATATAACCACATGGAAGTAACCACAAAATGAGTTGCAAGTCTAGTGCACCAGCCACAGGGGATTTTTTGACTTTCAAACCAGCTCCCAGCCACGTGCTCTCTTGGGCCTTACACCACAAACCCAACACACAGCTACAAAATACAACTCCCAATCGATAAATAATGCTACTAATAAAAACTACCATAGCTACAATCTCCAACATATAATACACACCAAAATCCCTCATTTACCAGCTTCAAAATAGAGAAAACTCATCACTAGTGAAATAGCCACTTGTAGTGACAAAAAATAACTTTACTAAGCTATAAAGTAAATGGTTCACTGAGTGTACTATATCTATGTCAGGTCAATAGTTAAACAGCTTTCATAATGAAGTGATCATAGTTTCATTCACTATGCTGACACTTTGAGATATAAGCACAATTTGGTTCTTTGTCATGTTCAGAACAAAAGACTGTAAAGATGTGTAGTATTACAGTACTGTACTGTGAAAGATATTTCACAGAAAGAAATTAAAAAAAAAAAATATATATATATACAGTAGAACAACCTTTTCCAAACATGAGGGAGTATGTTTTACCAAGATTAACGAAAGGAGTGTTCCATGAACACTTGTGTCACCACTGCTGCACAGTTGTTGAGAAAGAAATAAGAATAGTAGGAAATATTGTTTGGAAAGTATCAAGAACACCTGTTTTATGGATCAAGTCAAATCTTCATGTAATGAGGGAGGTTAAGATCCAAGTTAATGCTCTTTATAAGGGGCATACCTAAAGCAAAATCCAGATAAGAGTTATGATTATTAGGCCATTCAATTATCTAGATGCTTACAAACAACTGTATACAGCATACAATTTCATGCATTTAACCTGACCCTTCTTATCTATCTATCTATATCTTTGACGCCTGTTCCCTTCTGGAACTCCCTCAAGGGGGTGGCCATGGCAATAGAGTCTCCATAACTAGTGAACTCCAGTGCCACTTCTTAGCCTTTAATGCCTCACCCTTAACATGCCACTGGCAGACGGCAAGTCTAGCGCAGTAACCCTTACTGTAAAATAGTCAAATACATCTTTACAAAACCAGGGTGAGACTGCCAACAGAAGACAGATGAATGACAGACAGGTGACAGATGGACAACCAGATGAGGATGCAGGTAACACTGAAATAATGTAATTGGTGCAATTTACATACAGCATCACTTTACTCATAAAGATGACAAACAATACCAAACACTGAATTCATATCTAATGAAAGCCTTGTACTCACATGGGAGTCTAATAAGATGATACATTGTAATATTAATAAACTGTAAACTATCCATCACTTAACAACAACCTTCATATCTCCCAACTCCTGTACAATATTCTTAAATATCTAAACAGATAAAATCAACCCTGATCATAACTATGCATTAATTCACATTTTAAGAACATGGAATCATTTCAAGCCTCACCTACTTGCAATTATTCAGCACTGAAGAAATATTCAATAAAAGGTCATCAGACATAAACAGATGAAAACATCATACTGAGCACAAAAGCAGTAGATATGATAAATGTCCCCACACATTCTCTGAACTGGGGTTAAAATTCTTTACAACAAAGGTATATCTAATCGAAAATTCTTTAAAAGTCTTTAACCTGTCAAAAGCATTTTACAAACATTATCAGTTTGTTAGCCTGCCTTGTAAAAATAAGAACCATAAAAATCTGCTAAACATTATTGAAACAGCAATTCTTTACGAGAAACATGAGAGCACACGACGTTTTCATAAAATATAGAACAATATGCCTAACTTCAAGATCGTCGAGGTATATTCAATAAATGGCATTTGTTTATCATAAGTTAAGCTCAAGTGTTAAATCTCAAACTCATCTTTGGCAACAAACATTTTTACTTGGTGATGCTGCACTGTAAAACCCTCCAGCTTCATCAATTCATGACTCCTAAGGGAAATCTGCCCTCACAAAAATGAGAAGAAAAAATGATTGAGATACAAAGAAATTGTGCTTCATAAAATATTAAAAAAAATCCAATGTCAATGAAACATAAAGTTCAACCCTTGACGTAAATAAAAAATGAAGTATAATACGAAACTAGCGATAATGTAAAAATATTTCATTTACATCAGGTAACCCATGCTCCCCTAGTTATACCTTCAACCGTCACATCCTCCACTGCTGCATTCAAATCTCCTAACACTAATACTTGATCTCTTGCATCAAAATTGCTGAGGCACTCACTCAGCTCCTCACAAAAGTGGCCAGCCTCTCATCCTCACTCCTCTTGCTACCGGGTGTATAAGCAATGACAACCACCCAACTCTTGTTATATACTTTCATTCTCACCCATATCAATCCGGAACTGCCTACCTTACACTCTCTAACACAGTCCCTCTAATCCTTCAATAGATGTGCCACCCAAACCATTCTCTCCTCTTCCTCTTGAGCTTATTTTTACAAAGAACCAGAACATCCAAGTTCTTCTCCCAAACGTATATGAATCACTCCCTTCTTCTCATCCTGGTTACATCTATGCATATTCAAACAACCAAGCCTGAGCCTTCAAGGAGCAATCCTCACCTGCTTCCTTAATCTGTCCCACTTTTGGGAAATAGGCAAAAATACAGATGTAAAAACAGTCCATATGGTTATTGATCTGCATTACAACTTTACATTATGAAACTTACATTAATCCTTCAAATCATACCAAACTATTACATAAAAAAATTACTATATTTTGAAAATAATGTATATACAGTGAAACCAGTGTAATCAAACCACACGAGGGACTGCGGCCAAGTGGTCTATGTACATAAATGAAATCACTCACCCATCCTATGACCAATCACATTTCCATGTACAATAACAGGTTGATGAAAATATTTGAAATAAATCTTAATCACACATTCATTATTACATTATAATAAAACATAATAATACATTATCATAAACACAGTATTTCCATAAAATTTACATACTCATAAATACATTTTCTTATACAAAACTTAGATATACAGTTCGTTTAGGTTTTTCTCGAATTCACCAATCAGATATACATATTATTTACATTTACACAGTCTTTTCTCTAGTTCAGTTACCATGTCACCATTCATATCCACATCACCAGTCATAATCATTATTAATAATGAACCAATTCACAGCCAGCAGGGCAGTCCGTCCACCATCTGTATATCTCCGTCTGTCCTTCAGTCTTTTCCAATTTCCCTTCTGCAATCCTAAAAATTGTGGTAAATCTATTGTAGGTAACATATTTGGTTTATCTCCTTTTACATAATATGAGGGGTGTGAATTGTAACGTACAATGAGTTCTTCAGTAATTGCCTCTCTAACTGCTCATACTGTAAATTTGTCTCAATAATGGTAACATACCTGATGATATGTAGATGGCTAAGGTAATGCTTTCGTACAAAAAGAAGAGTAAAACAGATGCTGATACCCACAGGCCTGCATAAGGACTTAGTATCATTTCTATATCATTCATATATATTGTGTATAACCAGTTAGATGAGTATCTTGGGTGTTACAGGACTCTGCCTGCAAGAAGTTACTCCACAAGTGAAGAGTGACCTTTGATTAGGCTGTACCACTATATAAGTACAATCTCACTAAAGAACTTCTCACTCCAAAGGAATCCACATTTTCCTACTCCTGGAAGTAGCATTGGCTTGGGCTGCTCGAGCCTCTGTAAAGAGATCCTGGGTAACACCAAGACTCTTTCTGAGAAAGAAGCCCTGGGGTAGCTATATATAAATAATATAAACAATAAATGAGTACCTTGTACAACATAGTCTTCTGTGTGAGTTTCAATCTGGATTTAGAGCTTCATATAAACCAATGCATGTTTACTTCATCTCTCAAATCATATTAAACAAATGTGATAAAACTAATTAAACGAGTATTATTTTGTTCAATCTTCAAAAAGCTTCCAATACAGTAAATCATACTTTATAGCCTAAAGTACATCATATCTAAAGTGTAGAACACAGGTTGTAGGCACTTATGTCTGATGCTTAAGGTATAATGTGCAGTTTCCAAAAGGTTCCACATTCAGCCCTCATCTTTTTCTGGCGTCAGTGAACAATATGACGGTGGCAGTAAACTGGAAACTTCTGCTGTACTCAGGTGACTTGGCTTTGATGGTGTCAGAATATATATCAGTGATAGACAAGACCTTGAGTGCAGAGTTGGAATTAGTTAGCAAATGGTTAACAAAGAACAAGATGTCATAATATTTAGGTAAAACTGAGTCTATTTGTTTCCTGCGAAGCAAGACTGAATAATGTTGGTTCAATCAAGGTACCATGAAATGAAAACGATACTGAATCAAAATCACATGTAACTTATTTAGGTGTAACGTCAGACGAATCATTATTGGATGACTATCATTGAATTACTAAAAGTTAAAATAAACTTAAATTTAAAGAAAAACCCACAATTTCAATATCAAACCTAAAAACTTATTGTATTGGCTTGTATTCAGTGTCATTTCAATTATACTTGTCTATCATGGCCTTAGTGGCCTTTACTAAGAAATTGGTGGGTAATATGCAGGCTGTGCAATATAACATCATAAAAGACATGCTTAACACTCCTCCCAGAATTCATATTAGTTTTCATCAATTTAGTAAGGCTGGTATTTCTCCCAGTAGAAAACAAAGTAGAACAGTTTAAAATTGGACATATGTATATCATATGTGGAAGTGCCCCAGAATATATAAGTAACAATAAAATGGTTCACAATCAGCACAAGTATGGAACAAGAGCTAATGATCTAACATATATTGTGCCGAAAGTAGGAGGTTTTGATAAGTTTGTTTATGTATACCGTAATAGTTTTGTTGAATGATCTTTCACTGTCAGTCAATGTCAAGCTAAAAGCGTTTTCATAGAAAAAGATGTTAATGATCAAAATGTGAATGTAACTAATTCTTAATTCTTCTACACTGGCTATAGTAACAGTGCTCTATTCTTTAATATAAGTTTTTCAGTCATTACTAAATCAAATAAATTTAATAGCTAGGTTGATTGTATTCTTATACTTTCTTATAGTTTATCCTTAACCTTTTCCATCAATCATTTTGAATGAATTATGAGGTCCACATGAGAATTAAGCTTTTATAAACTTTACGTGCTATGGCACATATGTACAACTGTATATATACGACTTTTAACCTAATAAATTTAATCAATCAATCAGTCAAGTGATTTAGACCAACCCTATTGGCCCTGCGTGAATGAAGACCGGGCAGTATGACAACTGGGGAAACAAATTGAGATAAAAAATTACAATTCTCTGATAGTGAAGTCCCAAAGTGTCAAGGGTTGGGTGCTCTACCCTTGGCCAGGGCGGACTCATCCCTCCCTCAGTAGTCCGGTGTTGGCTCTATGGCCACGGCGAAGGGATGAGTCCGGCCTGACTTGCTTTACACCTGCCCAGACGCCTCAACCGCCATGGCCACTTGTTTCCCGTCCTCCCAGCTGGGCCACAGGCATCACAGATGACCAGGTTGGCTGGCATGACCGTGGTAGTGGTGGTGGGAATGTGGCAGGCCAGGGTGGGCGACTATTAAGACACACCCAGGAGGACCCAGCCCACCCAGCCTCATCACACCGGCTCTCCTCTCCTCCCTCATCCTCCGGCCCCTAATTTTTTCTTCCTCACTTACCTTGATTTAGCTGCACAAAGATTTCAGCTGCCACGGAAAGGGGCGTCTTGCGAGTTTTCACTATATTTACACGAACATTTAAAAGAGCACTCTAGCTGCAGCTTCCCAACTGGTCTCAATTGGGTATAAAACGCAGCAGGTTTAAAATAGGAATTGACACTTGCATTCTGATCTGGTGGTATGTATATAACTTACTTAATGGGAATGAATCAACCTAGGAAAGACCTTTTATCTGTTAATGTTATACATTCAAAGATCTAATCATATTCAATGTTAACAGAATTTCGGATAAAATTGTTGATGAAAATATGATGAAAATGCTTAAACCAGATTCATTAGTTATGAATTACCATGTATATGTTATATACACTGAAATGCATGAAATTTATAAGAAATTGGTTTGAGATGAAAGATATGATATATAAATGTTACTTTAAAAAAAAACAATTTTGCTTTACGAGGCTTTCATACATTCTAGGGTTGTAGTAATTCATTCAAGCCTGTTGCTGAAAACTGATGATCTGACGATTATTTTCCTGTGGTAATAATCAGTGATGACATGACAACCCATATTTCCCTGATATCGTCAAATCTCAGTTAGAAGGAACATAGTGCCTTCGAAGAAATTGCTGTAGCAAAACTTTGCAATTTACAGCCCAATTAATCATACAATCACACTATGCAAGGTTGCAGTACTATAGGCCTACTGCATTACGCTACACATTTCAGTAGGTCCATATAATAATTTTAAACTGCTTGTATATATCAATAAACATGCTTTTCTGGTATGAATGTAGGGTTTAAATCGGTACGTGGGGTTGACTGAAATGAAAACTAAGATCTACCCTGAAACATGATACATTGTGAGTCATTTAGTTTCAATTAAGGATAAAAGTTTCCAGTTAGTCCGTTGGAGATAATACTAAACTTGCACGAGGAGCATCTTCCACACAAATATACATTCATGTTATCATTGACGTTAGACTGCAGTGCAACTGAGAGATTCCACGTGACTATTTTACATCAAAACCTGCAGGTCAGGGTGTACCTAGGATCAATATTTGTCAGGAAAGTCTTACTGAATGAAGTATCAAAGTAGAAATTGTTGGTCCACAGCAAGAGAATATTTTTTAGAAATATAAAATATTTTTACTAGAGTTGGACATGAGCAGCGAGGCAGAGGTGGCCACAAGACCTGCCTTGCGTGTTGCTGAAGGTTGCTTAGCAGACACCAGATGGTGGCCACGACGGAAACTGATCTCCAGGCTACACCTGGGGTGTCGCCCCCCAACACACACAGCTTGACTTACTATTGAATATTGTGCAGTATAACGACAATAAAGCTTTACCAAGACCCTGTGTCTGATATCATAACATTAGTTACAGGTCGTTTTCTGTACTAATTGAAAATATGGCTTTGGTCGACAAACCATGGCCCATATGTATGTCAAAATCATTACCAACAAAAGTGGAGGGAGGACGCCATCACAAAGCACATTCGCCTGGATTGCAGGTGAGGCAATGCTTGCCAATATTTCTCACATTTATTGTTTTCAACAGAGTCCATCGACCATGCCCAACAACAGGGCCAGCGGCACAGAAAATAATTTTGAACTTTGTGCTGCCAGTATAGAGTCTAACAGTACCTCTTGAAGAGGAGTCAAAGTCTCTGACGGTACCCCCTGTGGAGGAGACTGGGGTAAGTGTCTCAAACGGTATCTCTTCAAGGGGAGTCCTGTCGTGGTAGTCAACATGTTGCTGTTACATCCAGCAGGGATCTCTCATGTACTCTAGTAGCCTGATGGTGTGTTCACCCACTGATGCGGGGAGCTGGGGGTGTCGAGAGCAGCACGGGCCCTGGGGCACACAACGGCGCTTGGGCACCCCGCTTTCCAAGGGAAGCCCTGCTTTTGAACAAAGCAAAATACATGTAGTGTATCATGTGGAGATGACGAGGTGAGGACGAGGGATTTTGCATGATTAAGTAGGATTTGAAAAAACAAAAAAGCCTAGGATAGAGACATTCGATAGACCCATCCCTCCTCCCCATCTCTCGTCGGGCCCGGCGAAGTGTCTGGTGTCCTCGACCACGGGTTGCAGTAGGACTACATTTTGTGTGCTTGGATTATAGAATTGAGCATACTGTAGACAGGCACTACATTCCCAAAAGCACGACACATGTAGAACAAATATAGATTTTATGAGGATAAACGCGTATTTATGGAAAGTTTCTGCATATGCTACTTTATTGAAATGTACGCAGTGTATACAGATCGTACATATAAACATTTACGTGTAAATTACATAGGTTTTATGAGGGTAAATGGAAAGCTATGTTCCTCTGGACCAAAATGTAGTTACAAATAATTTACAGTAGGTAGTACATAATCACACTAGTAAATAATCATGACTGTACATTAACCTTCACTTTTAAATGTTTAAAGACATCATCTTCCCTTTCCCTTTCTATAACCGCAATGCTAATGTTGCCTGCATCTCCTCTTTATATTCTCAGTCTATGAGTGCATTTCACTCGATACACTCTGAATTATTGTTTTCCATCATTACACAAATATATGCACACATCCAAGTCTATTGTGGTATTTTAATAAAGCTGATGGGCTCCTAGGCTTTGAGCAAACCTGCTGTGTCATGGGCGAAGCTTTTGTTTCATGAGGGCAGTACACCATGGGTGGCCCAACAACAAAGGGAGCCACATGATGGGAGAGAAGGGAGAAGGTTCTCTTGCTCGTTGTCCCCGTGTGCTGGGTTAGGCAGGAGAGCGTGACGGCGTGGCCTAGAAACATTACTGGTTATAACAAATATGGGTTTACTGTTGATAATCCCGCTCTGGATCCTCCGAAAGATGCTAGATAACAGGAATAGAAATGAGTTGGAATAACCTATATCTACCGGCAAAGTCCGTGGTCGAGGTCGTCAGTGAGCATCAAAATGTCCGGCAGGCCAGGAGTTAGGGTTGAGGATGTTGGCGGGCAGCAAGAGACAGCTCCAGCAGGAAAGTCAGGCCGGCTAGCAACATCCCTGCAGCAGGAAACGCTAGTGAATGATAGTCGGGCACACAGCTGCGTCACATGTCACAAGTCGAAGTTGAATGTTCATGGTCAGCGTTAGTGGAGCAGAGTCCACGTCATTTATAACGATAGGACGAAGGGGAATTACTGGAAGTTGTGAGGGAGAGAGAGAGAGGATCCTCACCTCCACCGTAAAGGGAGAAGACGCCGTAGAAGTCGCCAAGGTCCAGCGGTCTGAGGATGTTGCTGGGCAGGTTGGACTCAGACTCGAGACACTCCTCAGCGTTGACGACGGCCTGACGGAAGATGTGTTGCACCACACCAAACTCCTTCATCCAGCTGATACTGACATAAGGAGGAGGGTGGTATACCCGTGTTCAGTCTCTACAGAAATATATTATATGATGAAGACGCAGCAAGGAAACTGAATCATGTGACTGGTCTGTTGTATGGCTGACGTTACCGAGATGGTTATTATGAAAGCATTTTGATGGTATATTTTCTTGACTTATTTATTACACATACACACATACGATGAATGGGTACAAAGCATAAACTTAACCTCAGGCTGAAAGATCGGGTCCCCCAGGAAGCAGTGCTATCTCGAACCTTCTTCAGTGTCTTCTTACACGACCTGTTATCCCATCCTACGGACCACAGTGTCAGAGGCCTCTCAGATGCAGATAACCTCACAGTCACGTCACATCACCACTACTCACGCAATAATAAATATATAACATTACATCAAACAATTACAACTTTAGCTTACTCAAAACAATGTCTTCATCGCCACAGAAATCCACTACCACCCTCCCAACGTAGGACAGACAAATCCAAACTGCACACTCTCCCATAATCTTGACTGGTCAACCACTACCATGCAACATAACTCCAGTCAAATAAGTATCACATACAAAAAGCACATGACACACAACAAACATCAACACATTGGCCATGAACAAAGTAAACGCCCTCAGTACACATTAGTACCAATTTTTTACAAAAAATCTTTGTAACGTCTACAAACAGTTCATCTACTCAACGGGAAAGTACGCCCCATCTGCCTGGGTATTCAACCTGTCAAAAGCAAAAATAAATCTGTAAACCACACAAACAAAGCACTCATAACAATCACTGGCTGCCTAGCAACCACAAACGAAACAAGAAAACTTCCAATACATTCTCACTTTATTGTGGTCAGCACAATGAAGAGGATACCATTTGATTCTTTTTCTTGTCCAAATCTAGCACCAGGAATTGTTCTGAGGACATCTAATTTGATTACGTCCTTTGTGATGATGTTTGTGGTGGGTCAAAGACTATATATAGTCTTTGGTGGTGGGTGGGGAGTGAATGTCGTGTGTCGTATGGGATGCCCAGTATGGAAATTTGTTGAGTAGGAGTGACTAGCCACTGAGGGAGACAGAAGGGTGCAGGTTGGATTCATGTCTGTCTAGGGCTAGAGAGTGACCGAAGACTTCTCCGGTCATTCAGACAGTTTAGGGTGAGCCACTGTTCTACTTGTATGGTGTAGTATTGTATGTTTATTGTTGCTTGGTAGTGTATGAGTGCTGTAATGTGTCTGTGAGGCCATCTGCACTTGAGAGGACCTTTCACACTGTGTGCTGTAGGAGGTGATGGAAGGTCTTGTATGAAGAGATTAATGACGATTGGGGGAAGAACTGCTTCTTGGGGAACTCTACTGTATATTTGTTTTATTTTTCATCAGCTTCTGTCTAACTGGGGTAGAAAGGATTATAGTGAAGATGAGGTTCAAGCGAAGAAAAGGGTGCAGTGAAGATGGTGTATTGAAGATAAAGATATAGTGGAGGTGAATGTATGATGAATGTAAAGGTGTAGTGAAGATGAGGCGTACGGATGAAAACGATGAAGTGAAGATTATGGTGTAAAGAAGATAAAGGTGCAGTGATAATGAGGATGTAATAGAGATAAGGGTGCACTGAAGATGGCCCAATTCTCTGACCCATAAGGTTCAAGTCAAGGGTTTAGTGAAGATTAGGTTATAGCTAAACTGGCTGCAGGCTAACCAAAGAAGCTGCTATATTTAGCGTATGTATAGAATAAAAGTGTACTCACAGGATGTCCAGTTTAAGCTTGAGTTGTGAGTTTTTAGGGTAGATAAAGACCAAAGCCATAGTGCCGAAGAAAGTCTCGGAGGCTATGTAGAAAGGACAGCTTCTGGTCTGGAACGTTACATAAAGACAGTGTTATTTATTATGGCAACTAGGAAGACACCCGTGGAACCCAGGAGGCGGGAAATGAGACTCTGGTCAAGGTTCTGAGTCTTGGTCCACAGTAGTCCTGCCAATGATTTACATGACTGAAGAATTTCTTAATCAATTTAATTACAAAGATTTATAACTAAGTGATCTGATAATGAGTTGGCTGCTTCTATATCAGTTCGAAAATTTACAATTGTAAATGACACGGGCAGAAAAATCAAGTGATGTATTTCATTTAAAGCTTCAAAAAATCGTCAATGAAAATAAAAAAATGTGGAATTTAATGAATACTGAAGAAAATTAACGATAAATTTACAAGACTTTCACTAAATATAGAGCGACTGGCATGAGGGGTGTCAGCTGCTAACATAAAGGGTGTCTGCTGTTAATATAAAGGAAGTCCTCACCTTCTGACATAAAGGAAATCCTCGCCTGCTGATATGAAGGAATTCCTCACCTGCTGGCATGAAGGGTGTCAGCAGTTGACGTGAAGTCCTCACCTGCTGACATGAAGGAAGTATTCACCTGCTCGAATTGCTTTTGGAAGACATAGAGGGCCGAGTGTCTGCCGGTTAAGACGGCGTTCTGGCCGGTGGAGTAGGTGTGGACGGCGAGAGGCATGTTGTTGTGGACGATCATCTGGCTCTGGAGCCGATGCAGCTGGGTGCCAGGCTTTGCTGCCTGCACCGGCCCAGGGGTAGGCACGGGTCAGCCCGGGGAGAGTAGAAGTAATCAAACCTTCCCAACATACAGTACAGGTAACCCTTGCCAACATACAGTACAGGTAACCCTTGCCATGATACAAAGCAGTAGCCTCTCAAGGTTGACGTGATTCAGTCTGGTGTAGACTAAGAATGTCACAAGACCTTCAATTTGACCCTTACTTACCATAACATTGATGTGGACTACGGACGACTCCGACACGTAGCAGGGAATGTTAGTCTGCAGGAGTTCCTCTAGGTTGTCGAACGGGAGGCGCAGCTTGGGCATGATCAACATGGCTTTGAGGTTGGAGCGGTAGATAGAACTGACAACTAGTGCCATCAAGAGCCACACCCCAGCCACCACCCTCACACTTTCCCCGCGGGGCCACCAGGGCGACGCTGCACACCCACCAGGTCGTTATGTGTGTATAAATACAAATAAACAAATAATTACAAGAATAAATCGATAAAAGTATACATACAACGCACACATATGAACACACACAGTGAAAAACTTTCTCTCTGTATCATACAAATGGTAATCACATCACCATCTGGATGGACGCAGGACTTCTGTTGCTCTCACCTTCGGTGACCTCATCAGCAGCTTTCGACCAAGTCATTCTTGACATAATCATCAACAGAACCAGCAACCTTGAGCTACGAGCGGGGAAGTCGCATTCCAGGCTTGCAGACTACCTCAACAAGCGTCGTTACGCTGCTCTCTTCCAAGGGGCCATCTCCACCTTCCAATCTCTTACCCGTGGCGTCCCCCAGGGCACACGCACGGAACCCCCGTGCTTCCTCACCCTCATCGATGATACCCAGACAGATGCACCTGCTCGATGGAAGTGCAATGACATCTCAACCACTGGTATGAACGTTGACAACAGCTCTTCCCAATGCATGGCCATCCAGGGCACTCTTAATGGCCCCCAGACCTGTACCACCGTCGTCTCCGTTACGATCAGCCAATCAAACCATAGTCATCCACGTCAGCCATGACTCCAAACACCTCCCAGCCACGCCTACTGCACAAGGCCCCAGCCCTATCCAAGTTGCTTAGTCCAGAATGTTCCTCGGCGTCAGTCTGGACGATAAACTAAGTTGGAAGGAACATGTCAGCACCATCATCAAGTCCTCCAGCTGTCGCTTCATACATCCTTCATCCACTTGAGACACCTGGACACTCACACCAGATCGAGAGAAGAACATCCACACAACTTTCATTCTTCCCAATCTCACCCATGCCTCCCCTGTTTCCTCTCCCTCCTCATCCACCAGAAAACAGGGGAAACTAAAAAAAAAAAAATGCAGATAAAGCCATGCAAAATCATCATTGCTCCCGGAAAAAAGCAACTGCACAACGTCGCCACCGTCACCTCCTGCCACCTGAGATCCCTAGTCCCAGAGTTGTGTTCAGCACCACAACCGCGTCGAGTGCACCGCAGTACACACATACCCATGCAGAACAGCATCAACCCAACCACTGTCAGCGTCGTCAACATCACATATTAACTGCTTTACATGTCTGAAACGAATGTCCAACACCCTCCCGACCTGTTTAAAACCCTAGGCAGTTAATTCAATATACAATTTATTGTTATCATTATTCCAATTATCATACATAGGACCCTTCTTACTAGGGATCCTGTAGCTTCGTGGCCACGCTCCACGCGGGAAGAGGTTAAGGTGGACGTAGGCTTTCCTGTCTGCTGAAGGTGACTCATATATATAATGTATATATAGTGTATATAGTGTGAGTAGTGAGGTACGTACACTGAGCGAGGGTGGCGGTGACGGTCCACAGCCAGGAGGTCCAGGCGTGGTCCTCGGCGTCCCTGGACATTTGACCTGCCGTAATGCTGTCAGGCTGACCACATCTGCTGGAAGAGTGAGCAGTGTGGGATATGTTGGTAATCCATGGTGTCCTGTATCACCGATTCCAGATGCAAATTTTGGGAATGGAAAGAAGTATAGCATTTGAAAAATGTTTGAATATGGACACAAGACCATCAGTGGACTATCAGTTGTGATACACTCGTTCTCTGTTCAACAGGTGCTGAGGTATTACCCAGGGAGTAGTTAACACTCACCAAATGAACAGAATCTTATCTTGTGTGAAACTGAAGGAAACAAACAGGAAGCCAGAGATGATTTCCTGTCATGGGAACTTGACGTGAGATGAAAGTTGATCCTTCCCAGGATGGTGAAGAACAAGACCCAGACCTACAGTCATTCCCAGGATGGTGAAGAACAAGACCCTGGTCCATAGTTTGGTGGAGGATCCAGGTCTGACCTACCTGTGGTGGAGGATCCAGGTCTGACCTACCTGTGGTGGAGGATCCAGGTCT